>JAHKKF010536998.1:0-11000 GCA_019740295.1 Labeo calbasu
AAATATTGCAAAAAAATAAAAAGTGACAAGGGCACTTTATTTTAACTACATTTTTTAAACTTTATTTTTAAAAATTAAAATGAAAACTGAAAATATAAACTGATCAAAATATTAATAATATAATAGCATATAAATAATAGTCAAATAACACTGTCATCGACAGAATGTAGCGATATAGATATATAATTTTTATTATAGCTACGTAAAACTACATGAAATAACATTTTTGTTACTTGTTAACTGAAATAAAATTAAATATAGAAAAAAAACGTTTTATTCTAGCTAGCTGAAGAAAAAAAACAACAAAAAATTAAAAACTGACAAAAACACAACAAAATTACTAAAACTTTAACTCAAATCAAAATGAAAACAGAAAATATAAAAATTAAATCTGATTATAAATATTAATAAAAAACATCGACATTAAAAAAGAAAACTTATCAAAAAATGTGAAAAACACAGAACAAAAATCATTAAAACTGTAACTAAAATTAGGTAAATATAAAACCGAAAAATATAAAATCTGATTAAAAATAATAATTAAAGCCATACATACATAAAAATAAAATTAATTAAAAATGTCAAAAACACAACAAAATTAGTAAAACTTTAACTAAAATTAAAATGAAAACAAAATATGAAAATAAAAACAGATTGAAAATATTAATAAAAATATATAGACAAAAAACAAATTAAAAATATCAAAAACACACAATAAAAATACTAAAACTTTAACTAGAATTAAAATGAAAACAGAGAATTGTATGTATGTATATATATATATATATATATATATATATATATAAGGATAATTTAATATAATATTATGATATTAAAATACTAAAACTACAACTACAATTTTTTAATATTTTTACTATTTCAACTTTATTTTAAGTAATTTTTCATAAACTTTTGTTGAAAAAACCTACTACTAAAAACTTGAACTTAAATACAAATTAAAAATGTTCTTCAACAACTGAAATTATTTTAAGCTAAAGTACTAAACTGACTAAAACTGAAACTGAAATAAACATAAAAACATAAAATATTTTAAAAATGCAATATATTGAATATAAAAAAATTAAACTAAAATAAAATTGATATAAAAAACCCTGAAAATATAAAAATATAATATTATATATTAATATTATATTAAAACTACTAAAACTATTGCAAAAACTTTTACTTAAATACAAATTAGAAATGTTCTTCGACAACTAACTGAAATCATTTTAAGTTAATGACAAAAAAAAGAAAGAAAGAAAGAAAGACACAAACATGCACACAAAGCTATATGTCCATTTACTGCTGTAATGCAAAGTAAACATCGTCTAAATGGATATTTGGAGACTGGTAAACATGAATTACACGGTAACCAGCTCAAAAGTGAAGTTGTTTCAGAATCAGAGCAAGTTACTAACATTTTAATGAACGATTTCAAAGCCAAAACATTCACAACAAGACCAGAATGATGGATTAAGAAAGCAAAGCAGCTCGGTTTTTGATTTCACGTTAACTTGAACAGACTCTCAACCTAAATCAGCAGAGAGTTTGAGGAGCAGATCGAGCGGGCAGCTCCGTCGCCTCTGGAGAGAATCTGTAAAGAAATTCAATCAGGTGGAATTAAACAGGGTGAAGATTAAGGCCAATTTGCATGAACCGCAGGGCTTCGGAGCCAAGTTGAATAAGCAAAAAAACACTTAAGCAACTTATTAAACTCTTTCACCTTGAGGAAGCGCGGCGCGTGGGGGTATTAACTTTATCCTCTTTTACAGTCGCATCCGAATCACGCGCCGCAAATCTGCCAGTGGCGTCGCGCAATTAGCTCAATCGATAGACAAACTGACATCATGTTTATTAGCCGAGGAAAACAAAGTGGTTGTTTCGTATCAAAATAATAATGCGTGATGTCATCGGCGTGCGCTGACGTCATCGATATTCCACAGCTGCTCATTAATCTAAATGTTATTGCTTACGAACGTGGAAGCGGGTGGATTATGTTGTTGTAGTGTTAACAATCGGCCCGTGGCGCGCTGATTACGCCGCATTATGTGGGCCGCGGTGATTCACTCAGGAGAGACAATGAGGAGCGGAGACGAGGCCGCAGACGCTTGGCAGCTGCTTTCTTTCCAACAAGCTTCTCCAGTCTGTTAATTAACTTTAGGAAACGTCATTATTGCGCTGTCAACAGCTCAATCTCCCTCTAGGACACACGCTCGGCAAATGAAACACGGCCAAAAGACATTCGGGAGCTTTTAAACATGTCCTTTTTTTTAGAGGTGAGTGATTGACACGGTTTCAATGTTTTGAATGTCAAAGTCTGTGTTTCATTGTCATCAAACAGTGTTACCAATGCAACTACAACTTTTAATACATATTTTATTTCCGCTTTATTTCCAGTAACTTTTTGTAACATTGCTAAAAAAATACAAATAATAATAATAATATAGATAATTTAATATTATTTATATATAAATGAAAGATAATTTAATATAATATCAAAATACTGCAACTGCAACCACAACTACATTTTTTTTTATTTTTATTATTTCAACTTTATTTTAAGTAACTTTTCATAAACTTTTGTTTATAAAAACCTACTACTAAAAACTTGAACTTAAATACAAATTAAAAATGTTCTAACTAACAACTAACTGAAATCATTACAAAGTAAAAGTACTAAAATGACTAAAACTGAAACTGAAATAAACAAATTAAAGCTAAATATTAAATATATAATATAAAATATTTAAAATTTGCAATATATTAAATATAAAGAATATATATTTTAAACTAAAATGAAATGAAATTTAAAGTAAAAATATAAATACTCCTAAAATATAAAAATATAATATTATATATTATTATAATATTAAAACTACTAAAACTACAACTACAAACTTTTGTTAAAAAAAAAAAAAAACACTAATTGTAAAAACGTGAACTAATAAACAAATTAGAAATATTCTTTGGCAACTGAAAGGATTTTAAGCTAAAGTACTAAAATGACTAAAACTGAAATAAACAAAGTAAAACTAAATAAAATTTTTTTTTTTTTTAAATGCAATATATTAAATATTAAAAAATGATTTTTTCAACCTAAAATGAAA
Source organism: Labeo calbasu (assembly GCA_019740295.1). Lineage (NCBI taxonomy): Eukaryota > Metazoa > Chordata > Actinopteri > Cypriniformes > Cyprinidae > Labeo > Labeo calbasu. The sequence goes on from JAHKKF010536998.1 coordinate 3,111, forward strand.
TTTAAATAAAAATGAAAATATAAAAATAAAAGATAATTTAATGTAATATTAAAACTACTAAATCTACAACTACTTTTTTTCCCAAGTAACTTTTCCTAAAATTTTGTTGAAAACCTAATTCTAAAAACATAAAGAACTTAAATACAAATTAGAAATGTTCTTCGACAACTAACTGAAATTAAATAGAATAATTTAATAGAATATTAAAACTACTAAAACTACAGTTGTTTTTTTATATATTTATATTTTATTTCAGCTTTTTTTAAGTAACTTTTCATAAAAGTTTGTAAATAAATAACAAATAAATAGAAGTTAAAAAAGCTAAATATATAATATATAAATATTTAATTAAAAAATATATATTTTAAACCTAAAATGAAATTTAAATTAAAAAAAAATGAAAAAATAAAAAATAGTAAAATAGTAAAACTACTAAAACTACAACTACAATTTTTTTTAAAAAATATTGATATTTTATTTCAGCTTTATTTCAAGTAACTTTTCGTAAACTTTCATTAAAACAACAACAAAAACAAACAAACAAAAAACCTAACCTTAAAATCTGGAACATAAATACAATTTAGAAATGTTAAAATAAAGATATAAAATAACTAATAATTTCTAAGAATCTAAGAATTCTAAGAAGAAAAAAACCCTAACAAAATGTACTGTATTTTTAAAACCTAAAATAAAATGAAAATGAAAAGTGAAAATATAAAATCTAAAAATAAAAAGGCTATTCAAAGTAATAGTACAACAATAATAATAATAATGACAATAACAATAATAATAATAATAATGATAATATTAATAATACTAATAAAAACACTGTCATCAACAGGATGTAGTAATAAAGAGGTCCTTAAAAGTATGTGGGCACTTTTGGACATTTAAGTCCAATTTAAATATGCATTAGACACAAAATGTAAACCAAAAATTAAAACAATTAAGGTTGTTTAATGTTATTAAGTCTCTATTGCTCATTAAGACTGCATTTATTTGATCAAAAATACTGTAAAAACTGCAATATTGTGAAATATTATTACAATTTCAAATAACAGTTTTTAATGTGAATATATTGTGAATTTTAATCTGAATTTTTGGCATCATAAATTCAGTTTTCAGTGTCACATGATCTTTCAGAAATCAGTCTAACATGCTAATTTGCTGCTCAGGAATCATTTCTGATTATTATCAGTGTTGAAAACAGTTGTGTGATTACCTTTCAGATGGCCTCTGCCGATCGTCACAAATCCGGAGGAAATGAAGTTGTGCATGTCTTGACCACTCCGGAAGTTTTCTTTCCCATAATGCCCTGAAAAGACAGACACACACCAGTGTTATTAATGAAAACGTTCCTTCATCATTTTGTTGACATATTACAGTTGATGTTTTACAGAGGCAATTTTGGATCTCTTTTTATCACTCCAGAAATCAGAAAACATCATCTTTTTATCCATAAATCAGAACCAAAAATCAATTTTTACCATTGTTTTGGGAATAAAAACATCTATATAAATCAAGCAGATGGGAGAAAGGTTTGAATGTTTCTGTCTTGGAGTTTTGTGTATTACTTTTTCATTTGGTTTCCTGTCAGACGCACTGTTTCATTGTATAACAGTTGCAGTATATTTTACAAGTCAGCAGAAAACACAATAAAAAGAAGTGAAGTATAAACCAGGCGAATGATATATGATCAAACACCTCAAACTATAAAGCTTGGTGTATGTACAGTAAGCACTGCTAAAATGGAGATTTTTCACTTAGAGAGAAAATGGGCTTTAATATAATTGAAATGGACAGAAATACATAAAGTGTAATAATAATAATAAAAAAAACACTTAAATGTGTATTTTAAATTCTTTCCACTAGTCTAAAGTTGAACCTTAAAGCTTAAATAGAAATAAAAATACAATTTTTAGTTTCTTTCGCTCACCAAAACTGCATTTATCTGATAAAAAATACAGTAAAAACACTAAAATTGCGAAATATTATTACAATTTTGAATATCTGTTTTCTATTTGAATATATTTTAAAATTTAATTTATTCGTGTGGTGCAAAACTACATTTTCAGCAGGTGTCTGAATGAAGTATACATACGCACTACACTTAAAAGTTTATTTTGGATGTCTTCTTTAGCATGAACAGCCTTAAAATTGACCAGTACATAAATAACCAATGGTTTTGCCTTTAGAGTCTTGTCTTAACTACCCTTTATACCACACCTCCATCACAACAGGTCCTTGATTTCTTGCGGTTATTGAGAAGTCATCTCAGCCGGCGGGTGATAAAAGGCGCTCAGAGACGGAGGTCAAGACAAGGTGCTGCATTAAGTATTAATGGAGCAGAGGTTCGGCTCATGGACTCGAGAGGTTTTAGAGGTCACTACAACACACATACACTCACACACATCTCGTATTCGAGCCCTGATGGGTTAGAGGACACCGGGACACTTCACCGTCTTCCTCTGGCAGGTGAATCGTCAGCCGTCTAATTGGACAGTAATGGCGTCCCTGACCAGAGCTGCTGACCTCGAGGTCATGAGACGGGAGGCTTGAGAGGTTTATGTGTGTCATTCTCATCTAGTCTTCATTTTGTCAGCTATTTTTAGTCTGGTGTCAAATGTACTTTTTAGTTTTCATCAGATTTTAGTCGACAATGACCTGCTTTTGTTTAGTCAAGTTTCAGTTGAGTAAAAGTCTAAGAATTTTAGTTTAGTTTTAATCAACGAAAACATCTTCATCATACTGTACAATGGTTAGACTGATAAAAATGTATATTTTGCTCAAAATTATATTTGCAATGATTGTTTTATGAGAAATGTATTCTTACAGTTCATTAGAAGTATTGCATTTTCATGAATAAGTCAATAGAATGTCAACTCATACAAATTTATTTTACTTCATCTAGTGTACTGTATATTTATTATACACGGCAGCCCGTTTCCACCACTGATTAAAAAAAAAATGTTATTGTCACTTTTTATCTCACATTTCTGACTTTTTTCTCAGAATTGCATAATACAAACTCACAATTCTGACTTTATTTCTTAGAGCTGTGAGATATAAACTCCCAATTCTGAGAAATGAAGTCAGAATAGCGTGATATAAACTCGTAATTGTAAGGCCCTATGATTTCTGAGATGCGGAAAACACGGATGGAATCCAGTCATAAAAACGGAATTTAATGAATAACACGGAATGTCACGGAATTTGTCAAAATTTAAATGAATTAATCAAAAGTAGGTCATTACACTTAAATCAAACCGCAATATGGACTAGTATCTGTAAATATTATGCCGCAAAAATACCATTTAAATGTAAATCCTGCATGTTCTGCGTGTCTGTGTTTTAATGCATGGAGCAGACGAGCGGTTTTGTTTACTACACACACTGAAGCGCGCGTGATGCTCACAGAGATTTCCACGTCTGTCGTCTCACTAAATGAGGACATACATACATGAACAGTATCTTCTAAGAGTCACTTCATGAGCATTTGACTGTTCCGTTTTAGAAAAACTAGCGTTATATCATATACAAACAGAAATGTAAAGGTAGACACGGCAACCCGTCAAAATAAAAGTCTGGTTTAACTTGAAGGCATAGTGCCAGATATATATTACTACTATTACTACTACTACTACTACTAAAATGAAACAAACATTATTTTTAGGGTATAATCACACAACATTTGTTCCATGTTTTAATTTTAATAGTAAATTCCCCTTTGTTTGCCAAAAAAAAAAGGTTGCTTAATTTTCAATAATTAAAAGATAAATTAAATTAATGTTTTATGCCTCCATTTAATAACCAGAACATTTTAAATATGCAACACAGAATTTCCGAAGGTAAAAAAAACCTTTCATAAGGCTATTTTAAGAATAAAATTGAATAAATTAAGTTTGCATTCGAATAATTAGACATGCTAAAACACAGAGAATATGGTGAGAAAAAAATAAAACATTTCATAGGGTCCTAAACATGTCATTTTTGTTCAACCTTTATTAAAATGATTTGAAATTGTGTAAGTTTCAAGGTTTTAATTAATTAAACATGCTCTTTGATTAATAAAATTTAATTTAACCATTAAAAAGGAGTTGAGAACAATTAAAACGGGAAAAAACGGAATTCAGAAAAATTAAAACAGAAAAAACTGAATTTGCAAAAAAAAAAAAAAAAACGGATTTCATAGGGCCCTATAATTGCAAGTTATAAAATCACAAATCTGAGAAATAAGGTCAGAATTGCAAAATTTAAATCCACAATTTTTTTCTCAGAATTGCCAGTGTATATCTCAAAATTAATTTTTTTTTCTCAGAACTACGAGTCTTTTTCCCCCTCAAAATTGGACTGCAAATTTATATTTCACAATTCTAAATTTATAACTTGCAATTGCAAGTTTATATCTTACAATTCTGAGTTTGAATCACGCAATTCTGAAAAAAAAAAAAAAAGTCAGAATTGTAAGAGAAAAGTCAGTAAATTACCTTTTTTTATGTTCTATATAGTGATGGAAACAGGCTTCCATTATTATAAGCTATTTATTATATATAAAATTAGTAATTGCAATAATGTTTCTCTATTAAAGTAACAGCAAAACAAAACAAACACACAAAAACACACACACACTTTAGTATTACCACTCAGAGATACATAACTGCATTTTTTCAGCAACCTCAATCGCAAACAATACGGCTCACATCAAAACATACGACTGGCTGAATTACACATTTATTTAAGCACAATATCTCACATGGATATCGCTAAACAACCGCTTACATGTTGTGTTTTCAGATCAATGTCGGTGCTTCTGCAAGTAGAGTGAGCGCATACACATGGTTGCCAGACTGCAAAAATGAAGTAAACCACATTGTAGAAAATGCATCTTTTTTAACGGAGAAGCTCTGATTGGGAGATTTGAACTCTGGCAACCGCAAACATGAACGGTCACATAGAAGAGACGTGTACAACAGTCTGTAATATTTTGTCTTTTTTTCGCAACAATAAAAATAGATTTTTTAAGTTTTTATTTTTTAAATACATTTCAGTCTTGTCTTTTATCGTCAATGATATTTGCATGCTGATACAGTCACAATTATGGTTTAATGACCTTACTGTCGTCTCGTTTTAGTCATGTGAAAAAAGCTTGTCAACGAACATTTTTTTTGTCATATATTTCGTTAATGAAATTACCACTACTGTCATCCAATTTAGATAATTTTTCAGTCATTCATACAGCTGAATTGCAGTGAACGCTATATGAAGCCTACTGTATCATATTTGATACAAAAATTTCTAAGGTCTCTAAATGATATCAAAACTTTGAAAAAAAAAATGCCTTCATTTTGTCATCTGATCATCTGACTAATAGCTCATGCTTTTTTAGTAAGTAAAAGGCCTTTTAGTGTCATTTTAAAACTCTCCATCTTCAGGTCATGGTTTATGTGGGTTTTTTTTTTTTCTGTGAAATCTTTACTGTTTTTTAATAAAGAAAACCTAAGAATACCTTTTATATTATTAGTAATATTTCAAGATGACCACTTACTGGACTGAAACAACTTAGCTTTACTTAATTATCCACACACCATTTTTAGTAAAAATGTGTTGAAATTTGATTATCAGATATAATAAATCAGGCTTTTAAGGAATGTTTGTTGACCATTTCTTTGATTATAAAACTAAGCATTTATCATCTTACTAAGACATATTATGAGGATATATACAGTGACAACTGTTTGTGTTATAATGATCTCACTGATTTACATTACAAGCTATAAGGATTTCATCTTATTTTTTAGCCAGATCACCATCTGCATCAAATTGCATATTTTTGCTCAGTGTGAGGCTCTGAATAAAACTGAGGTGTTTATCCTTCATATTCTCACTATATCACATGGTATGAGCCATAAAAGCCTGATGTATCAAATATAATACTCAGCATAAAAAAACTTGGTAACACTTTATTTTAAGATGTCCTTGTTACATGTTACATGCACTTACAGTACTCTGAGCCAAACCCTAGTCTGTACATGTAGTTAATTAATATTTCTCAGTACTTAAATGTATAATTAACAAGAACACCTTAAAATAAAGTGTAACCAAAAACTTTTGCATTTTCATTTTGTCTAAAGGTTCAGTAAACTGTTCTAGTTTCTATTATTTCATATGTCAAGCTTTACAGGCTTAATGTTCTGATAATTTGCCATTTTCCAGTTTAAGTGAGCTTGAATAGATGAATAGCTGATTCAAACGAACCACCTGAATGAAGCGATTCTCTAAAATGAATCAGACTTCTCAAAGCTAGTAAAAAATGCTTTTCATAACTGGAAAGTCACTCATGCTTTTTTTCCTCAATTCAAAGAGAGATGCACAGACATGTTATTGCTCCATAAATCAATTGCATGCTGTGTAATTGTGTTGAGATATTTCTTGGCAAAGTTTTAGAGGTGGAACAGAGATTACGGTCAATACTAACAGCAAACTAGAGAGAGAAATATACAGACAGAGAGAGAGAGAGAGATTCGGTCTCAAGAGGTGTCAAAAATGCCCTATTTTCAGGCGGTCTCTCATTTTGAGCCCTATATTCCCATTTTGTGTTACTTCTGGCACACAAAAACATGGTAGCCACCACATGCTTCATGAAACACCAGCACCTTTGTTTTAGTATTGTCATAACATCCATCATTTTATGACGTAGAACTAAAAAATGGATATAAATACATTGATAGTTCTCGAATTTCGACTGCAATCTTTGGTTCCACATCCTAGATATTTCAATCAGACATAAAGAATCTCAGGTCAGTGTGGACAATTAATTCCCAAGTGTTTCTTTCTAGATGAAATCAAAGACGCGGGTGTCAAGATGACCCGGGAACAGTCAAACCAGAGATCAGATTGCATTAAGAAACCCGTAATGAGAATAGCAGATGGGACCATTTGCCATCTTCATTACTCTGTCTCTCACTTTATATTTTCCTCACAGTGGCCGATCTGTCCATCATTGTGATTTTGGTACATTGCTGCATGATGAAAGTTAATATTTAATGACCGTCTTTTATTAAAACAAGACCTCGTTGAACTGTATTGTCTAATCAAACTGGGCGAACATGCATGCTAATGTTTAATCAGAGATCTGCTTCACTTCAGCTCCTGATGCACATCAAATCTTCATGTCCTGGTTTAAATAGCCTGAAGCAAGGTTAAAGAGGCCACATCCGACAATTTTACCATCTCATTTTCTAATCTGGTTTCGTTTAATAAAGCCAGCACCAGAAAGATCATAATTTCATGAGTATTTCATGACCATTTTCCACTATATGACAGAATTAAACAGGCTATTTCTACTTTAAAGGAATAGTTCACCCAATAATGAAAATTTGCTGAAACATGTACCAACCCTCAGGTCATCCAAGATGTAGATGATCTTGTTCCTTCATCAGATTTGGAGAAATGTAGCATTGCATCACTTGCTCACCAAAGGATCCTCTGCAGTGAATGGGTGCTGTCAGAATGACAGTCTCAAAATCTGATATAAAAACATCACAAAACATCATGAACATCTTATGAAGAGAAAATCTGCATGTTTGTAAGAAACAAATCCATCATTAAAACATATCAATTCTGGCCAATATCCATTCTGGAGTCAAAATCAATAATCATGCTTCCTCCAGTGAAAAAGTCCATCTCCTGTTGTCTTCTCACATCAAAATCCACCCACATGTTTGTTTTGGACTGTTTTGGCTTGTGAACGGTGCTTCATCTGTGCACAATTCTCTCCTGATTCAGACAAGATGACTTTTTTCACTGACGGAAGCAATATTATGGATTACGGACTTGCATTTTAGCCAAAAGCAACAATTTGAGGCCAAAAATGTTTTTGTGATAAATTTG
>JAHKKF010536999.1:0-15706 GCA_019740295.1 Labeo calbasu
ACCACAGTCACCAGTTCTCCTCTCTCAGCCGATGTGACAGAACCAACTTGCTTTTTTCCTTTCTCTGTCACAACCTGAATCAAATAGAAAGTTTAGAATCAATGGCATGTGCAATCAGTACTACTGGTCTAAAGGTACATTGTATTTCTTTTCAGTCCATTCATTTTTTCCAGTTCACAGGTTCACAACATTACTAATAGCATTAGTTTCAGCATTCTGTCAATAGCCAGCTGGTCATTATCACAAGCTACTCAGTATCAGTCTGGTGCTCTCTAGTGTATCATGTGTAGCTTAGGCTACCTACTGTGGCTTTTGTACTGTAAAGACGCCTGTTTCATCCACATTGTAAATCATGCGTGGAGGGAATGTATGCCTGTTAAAGATGAGAGGCAAGGGAAGAACCTTACCAGGATCAAAACCAAATCTTACAGGTAAAGCCTCCATAAAACATTTGCAACTAAAGAATTAATTCTGTCACCTGTCCATCACTACAGCCAGATTGTCAAAGAACTCCCCTACTATGGTTTTATTGAAGGCTGTAGCCCTTCCCAGGGATGTTGCCTCTGGAGTTCGGACAGAGAGATGGCGACGTGCTAGGAAGCTGCCAAACCAATCGTCACCTAGAGTAGACAATTCACAGGGATATTGTTTTTCTCTGCGTATTCAAATGCCAGTTGACAGCACTTAACTGGAGGAAGGCCATGGAACTGTTCAGCTAGTTGTTTCATGTGTTTGGCAAGCTCCTCCCCCATCTCATCTGTGAATCTTCTCTTTGCCTCAGCTACTGCACCCTAGGCTACTGATTTTACTTCCCCTTTCTCTTTTTTCTTTATGAATCTTAGGAGGCTTGACTTGTCAATATTTCTATCCCTTGCAGCTGCTCTTATAGACTTCTTTCCTTCCTTGACCTCAGCGGCTGCACTCTCCATCTCCTCGAGGGGTGTTTTGCCCCAGGTTGTCTTCCTGGTGTATTGCCTTGGCATGATGGCTTTTCTACAATGTTTATGACATTAAAATTAAAACGTATGTAATGTAATATTACATTAAAATATGTTTAAGACTGAATTTTAACTTGCGCCTCATGTCTCACTTTACCCCACTGCCACATTTTAGAAAAAAATACTCTTTCTTAGCAATTCAGGCTAATCTTCACCTAGCATCATCACAAGGTTTTATATGTTGGTAGTTAATCAACATGTATAATATAAGTTTTTCTACCTGAATCAATCTGCTTTGGCACAACAGTTGATTAAGTTGACAGCAAGAAAAATTACTTTTACATGCAAAAAATATATTTTTGTGAAAAAAACATGCTTACCACAGCATCATGAGGTCCTCTCCTTCATGGTCAAGGGGAAATGGGAGAGGCTTGAAAACATAATGGTCACATGACCACAAATGTATTCCGTTGCCTAGATACAGGGGGTGTCTCACATTACCCCGTTCTCCCCCTATATTGTTTTCTGTGGAAACTTACACCGCTATCCGCATTAACAAATTACGTGTCCATAGCAACAGTAGATGTTTTAACGGCAAACTTTAGGTCGCTGTCGTAAAACACTTAACGGTTTCCCTTTAGTAAGGGAAGTGTTTAAGGGATTATATGCAACACCCTTAAGTCATCCCCTTAGGTAAGGGGAAATCATGCCTTAAGTTTCATACCTAAGGGTTTTCCCTTAGGTATGAAACTTAAGGCATGATTTCCACTTAAGGTGCTTTATGAAACCGGGCACTGGGCTGCCTGCTCTTAGAATGTCACAGTATACATAACTTTTTCAGTTCATACTGTTATATTGGAACCTATGTTTAACCTTTTAGAAATTTGTAATACAACAGTACTACTACTATGTACTGTAAATATATGTATAATATGTGTAAGTAGTATAAAAACCCTGTAGGCCAACTTCCCTCATGGTCATTCAATGCACAAGAATGTGGTCAAATGTAGTGCTATTTCATCAGAAACAAACATTTCTTTGATCCATCTCCTTCATTTTGTTTTCTTTTCTTCTTCCTCTTTGTCTCCCACCACTCAATTTCCAAAGCACATACTGACCTGGGCCCATATTTACAAAACATCTTAGAGCTAAGACCACTAAGACCAAATCCCAAACTATCCTAAAATGGCTGTTGCCAGCAATCTGCCTCGATACGTAAACATTTTAGAAAATGTCAATGATAATGAGCTTTTAAAAAGGTATAACCTTAATCACGGGGGTATTATGACAATTAAGCAAGAAGTAACAGCTGTTCTTGCGTCCAGTTTGGTTTTCTTTTATGTTTGCATGTCTTACTATCAGCCATGATTATTTTATCTTGTCAATTCAAAATTGTTTAGGAGAAACACACATGTAAGACATGTTTTACTCCTATTTACAGTCAGGTCCATATATATTTCGACACTGACATAATTTTTATTATTTTAGCTGTTGACCAAAACATATTCAAGTTACGGTTATATAATAAAGATGGGCTTAAAGTGCACATTCTGTGCTTTAATTTAAGGGTATTCTCACTGAATTTGAAGGAAAGCATAATGAATTACAGCTTTTTAATATGTACATCCCCCCTTTTCCAAGGGACCACAAGTATAATTGGACAGCTGACTCTGTTAAAAACTGTTTCATGGACAGTTGTGGACTATTCCTTTTTTTTCTACATCAATTAAGCAGGTAAAAGTTCTGTAGTTGATTCTAAGTGTGCCATTTGTATTTGGAAGCCGTTGCTCTGAACCCACATCACGTGGTCAAAGGAGCTCTGCATGCAAGTAAAACAGGAAATTGTTAGGCTTTAAAAAAAACCAAATCCATCAGAGAGATAGCAGGAACATTAAGAGTGGCCAAAAAAAAAAAAAAAAAACACACTGGTGAGCTCAGCGAAATAAAAAGGCCTGGATGTTCACAGAGGACAACGGTGGTGGATGATTGGATGATCCTCTCCACAAAGAAAAAATGTTTCATAACATCCAGCCAAGTGAAGAAAACTCTCCAGGAGGTAGATGTGTCACTGTCAAAGTCTACAATTAAGAGAAGACTTCACATGAGCAAATACAGAGGGTTCACCACAAGATGCAAGCAAGGCCAGATTAGACTTTGCCAAAAAAAAAAACACATTTAAAAAACCCAGAACACTTCTGGAAAAGCATTCTTTGGATGGCTAAAATTAAGATCAACCTGTACAAGAATGACGGGAAGAAAAAAGTAAGGAAAAGGCTTGGAACAGCTCATGATCCAAAGCATATAACATCATCTGTGAAACATGGTGGAGCAGTGTGATGGCATGAGCATGCATGGATGTGACAGCAGACAGAAGCAGGCGGAATAATTCTGAAGTGTATAGGGATATACTCTCTGCCCAATTTCAGTCATTGATTTGGGGTGTTTCATAATACAAATGGCTATGACCCAAAAGCAACCCAGAAGTTTTTGAAGGTAAAAAAGTGGAATATTTAAAATGGCCAAGTCAATCTGTTGATTTCAACACAATCGAGCATGCATTTCACTTGCTATAGATTAAACTAAAGGCAGAAAGACCCATAAACAACCAACAACTGAAGACAGCTGCAGTAAAGGCCTGGCAAAGCATCACAAAGGAGGAAACACAGTCTTTGGTGATGTCCATGAGTTCCAGACTTAAGGCAGTAATTTCCTGCAAAAAATTATCAACAAAATATTTAAAATGAACATTTATGATTATATTTATTTTTTCAATTACATTTGAGCCCCTGAAAACAGGGGGGCTATGTATAAAAATGGTTGTAATTCCTAAGCATTTTATGTTATATTTTTGCCCAACCCCTTGAATGAAAGCACTTCAATTTCATCTTGATTGTTTAATTTTAATTTTATTCCAGTGGCATACAGAGCCAGAATTATGAAAATTGTGTCAGTGTCCAAATACATATGAACCTGACTGTGTATCTTCCTGAGATTCAGATTGGTTTGTCATCAGGTTTGTGTACTGGTGAATGCGGGTGTATGAGCACATGGTTAAACGTATGTAAATAGATAAACTGTGTTTATAGTTTTGAAAAATATCTAATGAATGTTGATGAATGTTTGTTTTGAGAACTGAATGAATGGTTTGGGAAATCAGACCAACTGAATCAGTGTGTTAGTAATTGAGAAAAATTGTAAGCCAAAAAAAAAAGAAAATTAAATGCATTGTAGACAGATGGAATATATTGATTTCAAAGTATCGTACTGAAACAAAAATAGGAGTGACAGTTCATTCATATGTACATACCAAAAGAAAACAAAAAGCCTCAAAGCAGAGTAGATCACAGATGTAAATAAAATAACTGAACAAGGCCAAATCACTTGTGATCAACTTGGTAGAGCCATCTGTTCAGCATCTTATATGGGCTACAATTAAAAGGTTTCTTCAGAGTGAAACCTCATGTCAATCTCTAGGTCTCCTTTAAGTGTGAAACCCGTTCCACACTGTGGGCAGGTGAAACCTCAAGGGTTTGCTTTGTTTCTGTTATTGTTTCCTGTCTGTGAAACTCAATCCACACTGATGACATGAAGACAGTTCTCTCATACATGAATCCTCATGTGGTACTTGAGAGTCACTTTATATCTGAAACTCTTTCCACAGTGACCACATATAAATGGCTTCTCTCCAGTGTGAGTTCTCATGTGCCTGTTAAGGATTCCTTTTCGGTTGAAACTTATTCCACATTGCTGGCAGGTGAAAGGCTTTTCTCCAGTGTGAATTCTTATGTGGTCTTCAAAATGTCCTTTTTGATGAAAACACTTTTCACACTGAGGACATGTGTAGGGTTTTACTCCAGAGTGAATTCTTATGTGATCTGTAAAGTGTCCTTTTTGACTGAAACTCTTTCCACAATGATGGCATGTGTAGGGTTTCTCACCAGAGTGAATTCTCATGTGGACTTCAAGGTTACCATGTCCATCAAAACTCTTTCCACATTGAGGGCATGTGTAAGGTTTCACTCCTGTGTGAAGTCTCATGTGCCCGTTAAGGCTTTCTTTTTGAGTGAAACTTATTCCACACTGTTGACAGGTGAAAAGACTCTCTCCAGTATGAATTGTCATGTGGTATTTAAGGTTTCCTTTTTGGTTGAAACTTTTCCCACAATGTTGGCAAATGTAGGGCTTCTCTCCAGTGTGAACTCCCATATGGACTTCAAGGTTTCCAAGTTGAGCAAAACTCTTTCCACACTGTTGGCAGGTGTGAGGTTTTTCTCCAGTGTGAATTCTCATGTGTCTGTTAAGGCTTCCCTTTTGAGTGAATCCTTTTCCACACCGTTGGCACATGAAAGAGCTCTCTCCAGTGTCTATTATGTGGACTTTAAGGTTCCCGTCTTGATCAAAAGTCTGTCCACAATGAGAATATGTATAGGCCTTCTCACCCATGTGAATTATAGTCCCTGTCTTTTGTGAGTAAGTCTGTGAGCAGCTAAAAGGCTTTTCTCCAATTCTGAATTCATGACGATTCTTATACCGATCTTTCTCTTCCATCTCATTCAGTACTTCACTCTCCTCTTTCAGTGCCATCAGGTCTAGAGTGAAAAAAGACAAATAAATGTTAAACCTAATTTAATGGCACAAAGCAAGTCATCAAAGCATGTAGACATAATTTGTAGGCGTAATTTTTCCTGTTTTACTGTATTCTGACACACGCAGACACACAGACACACACACACACACACACATTAATATAGTGAATACTTCAATTTCTGGCACTATGGCATTTCTGTGCTGTGTTGGAGATGTTAGCATGTGTCTAATATCAGTCACAAACATGACCCCTGCACAATCTAATGTGTAGCATCCTATTAACTCGCTGTTATGCATTGTGTGCAACATCTTCTCCCTCTTCAAGTTCTGTCAATTTATGGCTTGTTTCCACTGAGCGGTACAGTTCAGTACGGTACAGTTCGGTACGCAATTATGTCTGTTTCCATTGTCAAAAGTTGTGAATGGTACCATAATAGCGAACTGTACCGTACCACTTTTTTGGTACCCTTCCGTTGGGGTACCTAACACAGCAAAGAGTACCAAAAGGGTGGAGCTAGACTCGCTACAGAATGTTGATTGGTTGACTAGAATAGTCACTTGTGTGTGCTACAAGGGGATAAAGCGTCTTTTCACTCGTTCTGCTGTGCTGTTCATGCGTGTTGGGCTTATTTACATCAGAGTGCACAAACACAAAAAAAATACAACCGTGTATTTTAAAATTAAAATTTTCACACAGACAATAGCCATTTCTCAATGTGCATTCTTGTCTGTTCAAAAGAGCAAGATTTGCGTGTGTGACGCGCAAGAGATGCTGTGGGGTTATATCATTTCATTCTTGTTTGTCTAAATATTCTTTCTTGATTTACAAACCTTGTTTGGTTTTATTTTGTATCATTGCATGTTAAAATAATTATTTAATGCATAGGCAATTTGTTTAAACAAGTTTATGACATCTCATTATGACAGTTATGACATGTCATTTTAGCTACATCTGTGTTTTAATATGGATTCCAATCTCTAACATTAACCTACATAAATGTACATTTTTGGCCCATATTCAAGTGTTTGTGTTGAATATTAATGCGAATGCGTGACAGGGAGGTGCCCCGCGCTAACACTTTTTAGCATTTTTTCCTGATAATGAAATGACCTAAAATTAATTTGAAACTGATTTTATTTATGTAAATGTATGATAACAACAAAACATGCTTTTGTAAAATAATGAAAACGAACAGGATTCGCTTTCTGCCATCTCTGTCTCTGTGAACTAGAGAGCTTCTCAAAAAAGAACCAATCTCAGCATGTGTCTCACAAGAGAAATGTCTATAGAAAGCTTAAATGGACTCTATTTTAAGGAGTTTTGAAAAATATGAAGAGATGGTTCAATATATTGGTACTGAACACAATTTATAAGAATTTATATATTTCAGGTTTTGACTCTAAATGTCACGTCTGTAATGCTGGAATTGCCCTGTTACAACATGCAAGACATTCTTCCACCCACAAAGGCAGCTGGCAGGGGATGAGAAAGGTGGCATCAAAGTCTACAATTTGACTGAACCTACACATGAAGGCCAAACCCACCAAATGGGGATACAATTTTTTTTTTATCCTTGTGGATTCTGTGTTACACCTAGAAAGTTATTTGTTTGTGAAGGCATATTCCACAGACATGGGTAAAGGCCTCAGCTATGACTCTGATGCAGATGTTGGACTGTAGTCTGCTTAGACAGGGCTATCAGATCTTCATGGACAGTTTCTACACCAACCCAACACTTAAATTACTTAGAATCTACTTAGATTTACTGGCAAAACACACTGCAGCATGTGGCACCATACACCCTAACGGCAGGGTGCATGGTGCCCTCAGCAAGAAGGCCAAAAGAGGAGACAATCGTTGACTCAGACATGCAAAGATCCTGTCTGTAAAATGGACATTAGAGAAGTGGCCGTGTGTTTAACCATTCACATACCATACACTGGTAACAGGCTTACACTATAAACACGCTTATCAAGAATGCTGAGGGTCTCTGAAAAAGAGAGGTCCCTATTCTAGCAGCAGTGTTTGACTACAATAAATACATCAGCAGTGTTGACCTGTCCAATGCACTAACCTGTATTGCATTTTAGATTCTGGTTTTTATCAAACCTTTCCTTTGGTATGTTCATTTTCAGGCCCTATGTGGTTTAGTTCCATAGATAAGGGGATCTCAACATGGCGGCATATAGAAATATTTGTTTTACATGTTTCTTTTTCAAAAAAACATTGATGATGCATCATTAATGAGAACAATTTTGAAAAACAAAAAAATGGCCATCTCATGGCCATCTTTAATGTTCATGTTATTATTTTAATGTTTATGCATACAAAACCTGCATAGTGCTTCTAATTTAATTTTGTTTAACACTAAACTTGGTGAAATGATTTCAGCTTGTATCAACACCTTTTGACACAAGACTTGATATTTATTGCGTGATTCAATTAATATTTATTCCTACTTATGTTTAAGTATGTTAACTCTTTCTCCACCATTAATGAAATTTCCAACATGAGTCAATACTTCCCCAACTTTGAGCGCGTTTACATTAACGTTCTTAAGCTGATTATGCTTAATAACCTGAAAATGCACGTGGTCATGTAAACGTGGTAACCAATTTTCTTTTATCGGAGAAAGGTCATAAACGGCGCAAGCATAAACCAGTCGACATAGGTAGTTTTTTTGCCTCTTACTCCGATTTCACACGGCATGTAAACACAGTAACTCGCTTTCTGTTGCCTTAAGGCGGGCGTACACGGTGCTATTTTTGAGGTCGTACGAGCTCGCATGCGATTTTTTTGGTTATCGGAGGAAATCGTCTCTTCTCGTATGGTCGGGGCTCGTATGGTGTGTGAGAAATTACGAGACGAGCAGAGTGCCTTAGGGCGGCCGTACACGGTGCGAATTCGGACAGTCGGAAGACCGTATGGCCACGCACACGTCACGAGTGACTTTTTACGGACGCAGTGGTACACGGCACGATTTTAAAACCTGCCGATTACCGAAGCAATCACATTCACGAAGTTCCGCGCCATGTACGGCCGCCCTTATTGAAGTGCACACGCGTGGTACGCGACATAAACACATGGTTAGTGCAGATTAAGCACATCTGGACAGAGCAAATGTTTTTCAGTAAATAAAGAATGAAATATATTACAAAAGCAGACTCTTTAATGACTCAAAAAATGATTTAAAAAAATAAAAAATTCTCATCTCGTGCAGAAGTGGTTCAGTCAAAGCGCTGTAATATCACTGCATGAGAGGATAGTATATGACCTGTATGACATGTTTCTGCCAATGGGTGCCTCAAGTGAACTATGAAAATGAAAATAAAGTCATACAAGCTGCAATCCACTTCTCATTGGTTAAAAGGAGACTATCTTGTGTTTTTCCATGGGTGCTCGATCATTTCCGTGGGTGCACAGGATTCACGCCTATGACTGATGTACATGCACACAGGGAAAACTGGTTATTTTAATAAGCTACTATTTTTCCAGTTTACTGGTGTGCACGTTTACATGACTTTATTCTCATGGATTAAATTTTTCTGGCTTTCCATGTTTTTTCCATGTTGTTTTGGATCAAAACAGTGAAGAAGCAGAAACAAGTGATTGTGCATGTAAGCAGGTGCATATGAAAAATAATGTGATCACACATTAACAGTTATATAAATCAAAACTGCCTAATGTTACAGATTGAAATGATGATCCAGGAAGTGGTATAGGACCGTGCAAGCTTTGAATGTGTTGATAGAACCAATCTAGTCTTTTACAAAAGCACGATTTTCTCAGCTTTTTGTTAAAAATAACAAACAAAACAAAACAAAACAAAACACAACACCTCACTCACGTTCAAGTGTTAATTAAAACGAAAAAAAAAAAAAAAACTGCACAAAGCTAGATTAAAACTTTTTTTTTTTTTTTAACACACAGGTTCTGTTCTTATTTTTGACGTATTGCATACTCAGATATTCATACAACAAAATATTCTGGGTGCCATTAAAGTTTTGTGAAAATGGGAAAAAAAAACAAGACAAAACAAAACAAAAAAGGCGGTGACTAGCAACCTTTTTAAATGCTAGTGAGAGATAAATGTTATGTTGATGACTCATATTTTTTTATAAAACTGAATTTTTAGATGTTATTTTTTTGCACAGTAATAAAATATATGGTTTACATTGTTTTCAATTCAATAAACATATATTTGTTTAATGTTTTATGTTATACAAAAACATTGTCTTGTTTAGACTACTTCCATATTATTTTTTCCTAAGTTAATGAATCGTAACAACGAACATCCACCTTGGAAGTAGGATCTTCTCACTAGTATTAACATTAGTATTTATCTGCCATGTGATCTCATCATGTCTGTCCACATTATGCAATCCACTCCGCATTAAATAAAAACACTTTAATTACAAATCTCATATGACATTCTTCAAAGTATCTTTGAAAATAAAAACCAACCTTTTTGTTCCTCAGTATCTTCATTGTTCATGTCTTCACTCTCCTCTTTAATAAACGCCATCTTCATGACAGTACGTCACATGGAACTCAGTTGCTTCACCAGGAGTTTTTTGTGTGTTTGGAAAATCTGTTATGTTTAAGATGAGAATAATTAATAGAAAGAAAAAAATAATCCAAACTAAATATCTGGGTGTCTCAATCAGTTCCAAAGTTCAGCAGTGCACTGGTAAGGAAGGCAGCCAGTGGGACAGTTAATATCATTAAATGAAATGCCCTGGTTTATATAAACAACAACAACAACAACAAAAGCAATATAAATTCAATTATACAGATTGCTTTTTGTTATTTAAATTTGGTATATAATGATTTGCAAATTACATAAGTTACACATTCATGAAAACATAATGATTTGTCATAGTTGTCATTACACGTGTGTTTGTTATTTGGAGCAGTGTCATCAGCGTGCGGTTGCTTGACCGCTTTGCAATTTAGGGAAAAAATTGGTTCAGCTGACACGTTTTAAAAAGTTCCGTTTCCACATTACTACTATTAGCCTAATTTGTGTTTACAGCAGATTCACAATATAGGGAACGAAGTGAAATGCACGTCGTTTGCTGCTCATGTGAGGATGCGCTTTGCTCACACAAAATAACGTTAATTTCTTGTTATATAAAAGTATTACAGTGTTAAATTCAAACCTTCAGTCGGATCAGAACAGTTGCAGACACGCGGCGCAATCTTTTGACGTCATGTCGCAAGACCAACATAAAAGTCCTATCTACACGCTGAATTGTATGTATTTCAGAGGAATTCTGAGAATTTAATTCTTGGATAATTATTTAAATACATGTTGTTTAATGATTTGATGAAAATATTAAGTATTAACTATTAATGAAAAATCTGTACAGAACCCATTTATAATACAGATATAAAGTTGATTAAAATGCAAATATGAGTGCCAAATGTGATGTATGAGTTTAAAAAGTGTTATAAAAAAAAGTGTATAAATAAATAAAGCATGCATGTGGAAGTGTATGACTGTATCAGTACCGAAACGTACTGTAATTAAAAACAGTATTTCATAAAGTTTTAATAAAATCTGTAGTAAGTATTACATTTCAAGGGTCCTTTGTATGAGTTTCTGTGTAGTGATTTAAGTAACTTCCTAATGAGTGAACACAAACACATTTTACGGGGATGTGGCACTTATTGATTCAACAGTTTACAGTAGTGATGGGCAAATAAAGCCTTGTGAAGCACTAACATTTTTCACTGACCGTTTAGGGAAAAGATTCAAAGCTTAGAGTGTGTCGAAAACAGCATGATCTAGTGGTTAGTAAAAAATAAAGCAGCCAAAAGCCTGTAAAAGAAACTCCGTCGGATGAAACATTCACCACACATTCCACAGATCGACTCATGTTACTTGCACAAATAAAAGTCTAACAGTGTGTGTGTTTGTTTGTTGAATTTCTGTCTCTGATAAGTTTATTTACCTAAAAAAACTGTGGCATTAAATGCTAGTACGAATATCTATATGATGTAATAGAACAGGGTTGCTCAACCCTGATCCTGGAGATCGACTTTCCTGCAGAGTTCAGCTCCAACCCTGACCAAACACTTCTGAACCAGCTAATTAGGATCTTAAGGAGCACTTGATAATTACAGACAGGTGTGTTTGATTAGGGTTGGAACTAAACACTGCAGGAAAGTCGATCTCCAGGAACAGGGTTGGGCACCCCTGTAATAGAAGAACAATGTACACATATGAACTGCATATGGCAAATATTTAATTTTCATGAAATAATTTGTATTTTTCATATTACTTCTATGACTGGTAATATGAAAATAAATGAATAAGTAATATCTGGGGGTTTGAACCGATCACACAACGTGAATCGCGCACAGGACTGGAGAGAAAGTGAGGCTTCTCACTTAGCTTCTTGCTAATTAGCACACAAAATACCATTGGTATATTACTACCACTGTCTCACCGGAAGTTGTACCTACGTTCTTTTTTACGGTAGCGCCCCTCAGAAACAGGTGGATAGGCTCGTTTGAGATGCCTCACCTGAAATCTAGGCAAGAGTATATGGCTGCAGTGAGGGGAGGAGTGAAATAAGTGCACGGACAGTTCTGACCTCTCTAGTGTAACAGATACCTATGAGATCAAAGGTGTTATTCACAGTCATGCACTGTGTTGCTAATAAACACAATATAATTTCAGCTTTATTGTTTTTATTAAGTCCAAATTTGGCCAAAAAATCGACAATGAAAATTGGTCATTGTTTGGTCAGTCGGATTTAGTCGTAATTTAGCCCAAAAATAGACGCTGGGCACTATTTGGTCTGCCTAATTTAGTTCAAATTTAGCCTAAGCTCTTTTATTTCGGACCACTTATAGCCCTAATATGGCCGTGAAGATATATGTAGCAAATATAGAAATAGATTGTAGAAATACCGCACAACCTGCACATCCCATAAATTATCTGTTCCTAAGCATTCTCAAACTATATGTAAACATATTTGGCATAGCAGAAATCGAGTAAAAAGTGCCCCCTAGTGGGTCATATCTCCTTGAAAATGCTTGTATGGTGTATTAGCACACCTATTTCTTAACATTTGTTTACAATCACTACATGTTTATGCTTATAATGCATCCATAAAAACATATTAAGCATCACAAACACCATAATTAAATGGGCGTGCGCACTGAACATTCACGTCTGGAGCGGAAGGAGTCACCATGGAGACGGAGCGGAAACTCAACTGTCGAGCAGCAAAACACGTCTCTCACTGTTGTTTTCACAAATTTCAGGTAAGTTTAGTCTCTAATGTTACACAAATAGTACATAAATGTGTTCCTGACACTTTCTTTTATGTAAATGACACGCTTCCGTTGAATATTTACTTAATAGAAATGGTTTAGTGTCTTCGGAATTTAGCATCCGAACCATAATGCAAACTATAAGAGGTAAGGTTAACTATCCACAAGTTTCCTACGCCCCGTGAGGCCTTGCGTCAAAAGTGGGAGCGTCTTCCGGTTCAAAGTAAACAAGCGGGACTTGACACTCATTCATTCAACAGCTGACAGGAGTGACGGGCAAATGAAGCACCTAGACTTTGCTCTGCCTGTTTCGGGAAGAGATTCAAAGCTTCAAGAGTGTCGAAAACAGCGCGATCTGGTTGTTAGTAAAAAATAAAGCAGCCAAAAGACTAAAGCTCCGTCAGAAGAAGCATTCACCACAATTTCCATAGATCTGTCCATGTTATATGCACAAATAAAAGCCTAACCGTGTGTGTGTTTGTTTGTTAAATTTCTGACTCTGATGAATTAATTTACCCATTGAACAGTGCCATTAAATGCCAGTATGAATATCAATATGATGTAATAGAAGAATAATGTACACATATATTAATTGCATATGGCATATATTTAATTTTTGTATTCTTTATATTACTTGTATGACTGGGTATTTAAAAATGTAAGTATTAAATAGGTTACAATGAAAATGTAGTCGCAAAGTAAATTCTGGGGGTCGAACATTACATTCACACGCAAAGTGAATTGCGCACATGACTGGACAGAAAGTGAGGCTTGTACGAAAGGGATTTCTACGTTAACAAGCCTCGAATCGAGGCTTCAGCTGGCATGCCCTTTAACACAAGCTCTGATGTCTCTGTTCAAATGTCATTTCACTAGTTGACAATCATTTAAGATTTAGCGATCCAAACTTGCTAATGATGTGGGAACACAAATTCGAAAAGCATGCTGTCCATAAGAACGTAATGGCATCTCTCATAAAGGTGTGCATCTTTACAAAGTAAACAATGGTCTAAAAAACACTTAGCCTCTTCGCTAATTAGCACACAAAATACCATTGGTATACTACATCCGCCGCCTCACCGGAAGTTTTACCCACGTTCGTTTTTACAGTAGCACCCCCCGGAAACTTGTGGATAGAGTATGGGGACGTGACGTCAGCAAGGCACGGCATTCTGGGACTCATAATTCATAATTCTGATCCACATGAATTTGTAAGTGCACACGCTATGAATAACACGTTTGGAAATGTAATTTAATCTGTGATATGACTGGTTGCGATCACTGTCATTGTTCATAAAGCAACTCATCGGATTTACTGTTCAGCAGCTCTTTGTAAGAAATCGTGTATTTGTTCAGTTTAAGTCCAGTAAAACTTATTGCACTTCATCCCTTAATGAAATTAGGGCGATATGATATATGATTAAATACATCAGCGCTTACTTTACTTAAGAATATTCATTCATGGATTTGCGCTACGCAGTGCCACCTAGTTTTTAAAAACTGCAAAAGAGAAATTAATTTGGTCCTGTGTGTGGTACAGTAGAAGGCGGCCGTATGATTTCTGTGAGTGTGTATGTGTCGTGTTCTGGCCACATTCCAGCATTAGTACAATTATTCTAAGCAAGTGCAAGCAGCTCTTAAAAACATGAACGCAAATACAGTTGTTTTTTCCTCTATTGATTTGTGTTTATTGTCTTTGTACGCTATTTAGCGTGTCCTAAAACATGGCGGCGAGGTCTATTGACTTGAGCTCTTGTTTATGAAAGTTTGGGCTTTTAATGTCATCGTAAATTGTCATTGGATGAAAGGAAGTAAGCTAATTTATTTAACCTAGAAGTATGCAATGTACAGTTAATCGGATACATAATTTACATGGAGCGTGAAAATGGGCGGAAAGTACTTTAAACACGTTTTGACCTTTCATGGTAAACAAATATTGATTCCACTTGTCCTGTGACTTCAGAAGTGTCCGAAAAAAAACACTTCTACGACACAGGAAAAGTTCCTGATTTTAACATTTCTGAAGGGAGCTGCTGACAGAGATATAAAAAACACAGGTGATCTGAGAAAACTTCATATGCATTTTTTCAGAATACATTTAGCCTATATCACCATGCATCTGTAATTTTCTTTTGCAAAATTATATACATCTATATACATTTATGTTTGTTTGCTTGTTAGTTATTTTAAAAGGACTTTAACATCCAAACATAAGTAACACTGTATATGAGCATTAAATAAGTAAACCTAAAAATGTAAATTTAAACAAAAAAAGTAAAACTTTTCCTTCCTAGATTTTTCCATGCTAATGGCCATGCACCAGAGTTGGAGTGTATCTCCTGTCGAAGAACATCTCTAGACATTATGAACCATATGACTAGTAGGTAATATCTTAAACATACACTACCATTCAAAAGTTTAAGGGTCAGATTTGTCACATAGTTGAAATAAGTCTTTTATGGCAAACATATTTGATTAAAATACAGTAGAACAGTAATATTGTGTTATTACCATTTTAAATAACTATTTTTTTTATTTCATAATGTTTTAAAAGGTGACCAAACCTGATTTTTCAGCATCATTATGCTAACACCATGTCTACACTGGATGCGAGCAGCGCGACGCGACGCGACGCTACAAAATACAGTAGAACCGGTCGCTTTTAACAGGGAAACACTAGAAGTAAATGTTTTATGTCATTTAAAATATGTATTTTATAACGTCATATCGATTTATAGTGATATTTATGTGCTGTTCTCTCCTAAACTTTTACTCAGAGAGATATTTTCTTTCAATCACAACGCGGAGCAGACGGGAAAGTTGGTTTTATCAAGGAAAATGCCAAAAGTAAGTGTTTTACTTCGTTTACATTATGTGTAATATTACTTTATGA
>JAHKKF010537000.1:0-13804 GCA_019740295.1 Labeo calbasu
GGAAGTTTAATTTCATAAAGTTCAAAATGCACCTACATTTTTTTTGCATTTTGTCTTTTTCAGTTGAATAAAAGACTATTTTCCCTATATATTTAATCGAGGATCTCTTAAGAAAATTTTAAAAATCTTGTCTCGTTCTCGTGAACCCAGTCTCGTGTCTCGTCTTGTGGGTTAAGTGTCTCGTCACACTCCTACCCCTAATATATTGATCATTACAGTTAGTTCATTGTTCATTAATGTTAACAAAAGCAACTGAATTTTTAAAAATATATCAGTAAATGCTGAAATTAACACACTCTAAGGAACAATACTTCTATTCTACAGCTTTTATCAATCTTAATGTTACAAATGGACTCATATTGTAAAGTGTTACCATTACATCAACAATCAAGCTAAAGATGGCCATCTTTAAATATCTACACAAAGGCCACAGTATTGAAATTGCATACATATGAATATTGTGTACTTTCACAATTTACCTGCTTCTATTCTAGAACATTTGTGGTTATCTAATCAAAATATACAAATATGTTAGTAACACAACAGGCAAAAGTGAAACGGCGCGTATAGAAGAACTCACAGCTATCCGGTATCAAAAACACTGGACGTGGAAAAAACTATCGTCATGGATTTTTGCTGATAACCAATAGTTCCGCCTATCAACTATCGGTGCCGATTAATCGGCAAAACCGATATATCGGTCAACCTCTAGTAAAGACATCATTGAAAAATAGTCCATGTGACATCAGTGGTTCAACTGTAATTTTATAAAGCTACGTGTCAGTCGACACGTGTTCACAAAAGTATCACAACGCATACACTGTAACACTGAACATTGTGCCCTATTTTTACAGACTTTTCTTGGAGTGCAGGACTTTGGTGGTAATTCTGGCACAGGTTTTGGGGAATGAGAAGAACGTACTCTGGCAGGCTCTGCAACCTCTGCTCTGCATCTTAATAACAGAAATGCGCCATCTTTTGAACTTTTCCAGATACTTGCGCAAAAATACACCCACCCAACATCTTAACAATAAACCCAGGGCCACAAAATTAAATTCATTCACCTTTTTCAAGTGTCCGCAAAGCTAAAATCCTCACCAGCACAGCTGGGATAAGCCAGACAGCCACTGCCCTCACATTTAATTCCACTTTCTTTATAAACGAAACGCATACATACATGCAATCATGCGTCCTACAGCACTAAAAATCAGGACATTTATAGCGAGGGGCATTAAACACATCACAAAACTGCAAGAACACAGTCTGGCAGCTTTTTTAATTCATCACCCTAGTGAGCCCTCAGAAAGCAACTCAGAAAGCTGTGATATTTGTAAGTTAACTTTGTTCTAAGATCTGAACTTCACTTTAAACTTCCTTGTTGTTTTGGGCCATTAAGAAACTTTTTATGATGAACAGCACAGGTGCCAACAGGACTCGAAAGCGCCTGAAGTGTTAGAAGGCGTGAGTAATACACGATCGGTCTGAAAGCTAAATAATAAATGCAGACACCTGATCTTACTGGTTACTCTCAGTTTCGTTGCAGGTGTCTTGATAACAATGTGAGGACATTAATATTAATAGTCCAATGAATCACAATTAGTCTTTTTATGACAGTACAGGCTTTAAATTTGTGTTTCTGTGAGATTTAGGCCATTTTATAACAACACATCAGACACTGTTGTTGTAAAGCCCTCGCTGACAGCGACAGCCCATAGATCAGGACCCAAAAGGAAGGTTTTTTTATACTTGTCAGTAGCAGGTGAACTGGGAAACAGTTATGTCACATCCAACATCATATGGTTTCTCTGAAACTGACTGTCACAAAAATATCCTTTCGAGTTTTTGTTAAAAATGAATATTGGAGAAACAATTTAGAAAGAGTCTCTTTGAGCACTTCACCAACTGACCAAACTAGTGTCATTTAGTATCACTGGCTTACTTTTGCAAAAAAAAAAAAAAAAAATCTAAATACTGAGAAAATCGCCTTTAAAGTTGTCCAAATTAAGTTCTTAGCAATGCATATTACTAATCAAAAATTAAGTTTTGATATATTTACAGTAGGAAGTTTACAAAATATCTTTATGGAACATAATCTTTACTTAATATCCTAATGAATTTTGACATAAAAGAAAAATAGATAATTTTGACCCATACAATGTATTTTGGGCTATTGCTACAAATATACCTGTGCTACTTAAGGCTGGTTTTGTGGCCCAGCATTAATTTATATTAACTAATAAATATTAATTTATTAAAAGATTAACAAAAAATACATTTTTAAGGCCATATGAAATACATTTTTACCAAATTCTGTTTTCATTGTAATGGTTTCATCAAATTGTAATAATAAAAAGTATAAAGCATCTCTGATTGATTTTATTTAAAAAAAAAAATAAATCAATTTGAATTTTTCTGGACTCAGTTTTTTTCTTTCCTTTATAATATTTCTAGACTCTGTTTTATTATTAAACAAAAAGCAAGTCGTACACAATTTAACAATTAAAATATTAACCAAACGTACATTTTTAAGGCCATATGAAATAAGTTTTTTTTTCTCAAATTCAGTTTTACTTTTATCAAATTCTGTTTTTTCCATTAATTTTCTGAATTCCATTTTAATGGTTTCATTAAATGGTAATAATCAACAGCATCTCTAATCGATTGATTTGATAAAAAAAAAATTTTTTTCTATTTGAATTTTTTTTTCTCTTTATTATTTAACAAAAAGCATGTCTTACACAATTTAACAGCAATTTATTAAAAGATTAACAACAATTACATTTTTAAGGCCCTACACTATTAAAAATAAAGGTTCCAAATGGGTGTTTTTGCAGTGACACAAGAACCATTTTTTGTTCTCCAAAGCATCTTTCAACTATAAAGAATCTTTTCTGCATTTGAAACAGGTTCTTCATAGAACCACTGATGCTAATAAAGAACCTAAAGAATATACATAAAATATTTTTAAGTTTTAAATATTAAACAGTTTTATTTTTCCATTACTTTTCTGGATTCCTTTTGAATGATTTCATTAAATTTTAATAATCAAAAGCTAATTGATCAATTTTATTTTTAAAAAATAATTTACTGTTTTGTTTTTTTTTCTATTTCTTTTTTCACAAAATACTGTGTTTTTACATTTATCTGGTAAATAAATTCTGGTAATTTTTTTTCTGGTAAATATTCTGTAAAAAAATGTTTTAATAATAAGTTTATTATTAGTAGTACTATCATTATAAAGTAATAATTGTTTGCTGTCATCCTTTCTTCAAATTAAACCGAACTTTTATTTTGACGTGTTGCTGTAAAGACCTTTAAGTTTCTATTTGTATATGATATGATATATGATAGATACAACAGTAAAATACACACTCCATATTACCTTTTGATTTAAGTGTACTGATGTACTTTTGATTTATTCATCCAAAATTTGGCAAATTCTGTAACATTTTGCGTTATACAGTAAATTCCATTTTTATGACTTCATTCCATGATTTCATCGGTGTTTTACTCACCTACTATAATAACCCTGATCCAAACATATTATATATTTTAAAACAAAAACCTGGAAAAGAACAAGAAATCTCACTTGCAATTTAAACCATACAACAACCATCCAATTTTCCTGTCAAAAAAAGTAAGACAATTTATACTTGCACTGGAGCTTGGCAGTTTGTTAATCTGGACCTTGTTGGAAGCTAAAGAGTTTTGGTACCATCTCCATTACGCTTTAATGAAATCTTCAATGCGACTCAAAGAAAATCAGAAGCATCATGTTAGTGACACCGCATCCATCTAAACAAGCAAGACCCTGAATCTGCATGACAAACTACAGCATTTGCAAGAGGTTCCCTGATCACTCAAGAGAGTTTGGTTAAGGTCGATGTGCGGTTAAAAAAAAAAAAAAAAAAAAAGGATCAGACTCAGCCTCGGGGTCCTGTCTATTCAGCCTGAACAGAAGTAGTCTTGCCTGAAAAAGAAAACGATGAACTCGTTTTACCTGCTCCACAAGCATTTATTGTGCTTAAGGGACAAGAAACTGCTTATATCTAGGCTGTCATTAGGGAAATTCATCTTCACATTTAGAAAATATCAACACTCGCATCAGAGAAGGAAACATCCACGTATTTAATGAGGAACAGTTCAACCAAACATGAAAATTCTGTCATTTACTCACATGATTTTCTAAAATGTGACTTCCTTACTGCTGTGGATCATAAAAGATGATTTTTTTTTTGCTTTTTGTACTTACAATAAAAGCCAGTGTTGGTACTACGGTCTGGTTACCAACATTGTTCAAAATATTTTCTTTTGCGTTTCCACAGAAGACAAAAAATCATATAGGTTAGGAACAACATGAGCAAATGATAACATAATTTAACATTTTTTGGTGAACTATCCCTTTTAGTGATTTACTCTCAAAGCATACATTTAACTCCACTTTCAGAACAACAATTTACAAATTATTTACTCACCCCCTTGTCATCCAAAACTTTCATGTCTTTCATTCTTCAGTCGTAAAGAAATTATGTTTTCTGAGGAAAAAATTTCAGATTTTTCTCCATATAATGGACTGCTATGGTGCCCCGATTTTGAACTTTCAAAAGGCAGTTTAAATGCGGCTTCAAACGATCCCGAATGCAGTTGTAACCACTCCCAGCCGAGGAAAGAAGGGTCTTATCTAGCGAAACGATCTGTTACTTTAATTTTAAAAAATACAGTTTATATACTTTTCAATGCCAAACGCTCATCTTGTCTTGCTCTGCTTGGACTGTTTTTTTTCGGTTCATGACAGTTAGGGTAAAAACTCCCATCTCATGTTCTCCCTCAACTTCGAAATCGTCCATATCGCTGTTTTACCTTTTCGGTTAAGGATGTTTGATCTTCTTTGCATGGACTGGGTCGGTACTTCTGCAGCAAAGTAGGATGATTTTGAAATGATTTTTAAAGTTGAGGGAGAAAATACGATTGGAGTTTTTCGACATACCGCAACTGTCTTGAACTAGAATACACAAAGTTCAGGTAGACAAAGGCAAGATGAGCGTTTGAGATTAAAAAGTATTTAAATCGTATTTTGTTAAATGAAAATAACCGATCGTTTTGCTAGATAAGACCCTTCTTCCCCGGCTAGGAGCGTTTACAACTGCATTTGGGATCGTTCGAAGCCACATTTAAACTGCTTTTTGGAAGTTCAAAATCGGGGCACCATAGCAGTCCATTATATGGAGAAAAATCTGAAATTTTTCCCTCAAAAAACATAATTTCTTTACGACTGAAGAAAGAAAGACATGAATATTTTGGATGAACATATCAGTCCATTATATGGAGAAAAATGCAGAAATGTTTTCATCAAAAAACATAATTTATTTACGACTGAGGAAAAAAAGACATGAACATCTTGGATGACAAGGGGGTGAGTACATTATATGTGAATCTTTGTTTTGGAAGTGGACTTCTCCTTTAAAGGAAACGTCACACTGTCTCACACAGCAGACTATTAAATGCTTCAAAAGCTCAGCATGAGAACAGTATGCTTGCTATATCTCCAAAGAATAATATTTCAAACAGCTTCCTCTCATAGCCTTTTAGTGACCCATTTTTTCAGAGTCGTCCCAGCAATGCTTATCTTACAGAAATACCAATCATTTTCCAAGATATACAATCTTGCTTTCTCACTATATATTCACAATGGAAAGTGGGGGAGTGCTAAAAATTGTAGATGAAACTGAGTGCACAACTTCAAGTGAACCATGTGACCCCCTCCAGTGTGACAAATGAACTGTAACTCGACAATTACGACAGGATTTCTCTAAAGTTCACTGACAGATGCTGTCATAACTCGGACATCAAAGCGAAACGCCAAATGCGATCCTAAATATGCAAAAACGGACCATACATGCAGTGCGGTTTAGTAGAAATGCTCTATACGTGACCCTGGATCACAAAACCAGTCATAAGGGTACATTTTTTTTAAAATTGAAATTTATGCATTATCTGAAAACTGAATAAATAAGCTTTGATGTATGGTTTGTTAGGATAAGATAATATTTGGCTGAGATACAACTATTTGAAAATCTGAAATCTGTGGGTGCAAACAAAATCAAAATGCTGAGAAAAATCGCCTTTAAAGTTGTCTAAATGAAGTTCTTGCCAAACCATAGTACTAATCAAAAACGTTACATTTATGCTAGGAAATTTACAAAACATCTTTTGACTCATACAATGTATTTTTGGCAATTGCTACAAATATACCCGTGCTACTTAAGACTAGATTTGTGGTCAAGGGTCACATATTGTTTACCACAAATGCATTTTATAAGGGATATGAACATAAATAAACAAACTGACTGCCTCGGTAACTAATAATATTCTTTAATCATTAACTATGTGTATTATCCACATGCCCATTTACAATTTTGCATCAGTCCTTTGCAATCAGAGTAAGCCCGTCTCATCTTTTAAGTAGCCAGAGACCAGATTTGCGAGGATAAGGCCTGCGCTGGGAACTTTGTCTTAGTGGTGTAAAAACACAGCTCACTAGATATGATCTAAATTATTCACTAACCAGCACAGAGAGAAATGGATGACAGCTTCTTATGTTTGCCAAGTGGCATGAAATAGATTAAACTTTCTACCACTCCTTTTGACTGTCCTTTACATCTTTTTGTATGAGAACTGAAACGCAGCCTCTCTGAATACAAAAGATGCTCCTATATGTGCCAAAGTATGCCGTTCCTAATAAAATCACAATGTTTCTATATCTTTAGTGTAAAAATCACAGTTTGCAATGCAGTAAAGCAGGCTGAAACAACAACTCTGCATGCACAATGCACGGTGCATGTGATTCCAGCCAAGAGGCTGGAAGCCATTGCTTTCTTCCCCCTTTAATAATGCACTGTAATTCAACTTCCACCGTGCATGCATTATTGACCACTGATAATGAGAAATGCATGACAGAGGTAGAGACATTCACCTTGTCCAAACAAGCCCTTTTAGACTAGCACAGCCCCTATTCTGCACACAACACTTCCGTTACGCCCATCGCAAACTAGTCTGAATCATTTGATTCTTTCGGTCTGTTTGTTCAAATGAGCCGATTCACTAACTCGATTTGAGTCGTCACTGATAAGTACGAATTTTCGCCGCTTTACTCACAAAATATAGCTGTTTGTTCATTTTATTGTCGATTGTTAATCCGTCAGATGTTGTAGTTTACAGCAGAGTGATTCAAACGCTTTGCAATCGGTTCAGGCGAATCGTTCAAGGGAGCCGTTTGAATGAACAATTCGACGGAGACTGGTACAACAATTGCGCATCGTTTCTACACATTTTTAGAAAGTTTGACCTTCGTAAGCATATATACTCGTTTTATTTAAAGACAATTAATATTTAAGCGACAGCACTAATGCAAACAAGCATCCCCGTCTGCGTTTCTCTCCATCTTGCCCAGTCATTGTTGTCATTGGAGGAAACTGGGAATAGTGCAAATAAATTTCCACGAATTTAAAACGACATGACAGCTTAGTTTGTACGTCGTAACGTTAGTGTCATATAAGAAGCTTCGACTGTGCGCAAAACATTATTAAAGCATCATTGTTAGTGTAATATGACAGGTGGGGTCTAACAATATAACGATTGGAAAACATAGTCAGCGACAGTCAGATGCATTCGAAGCACCTACTGAATGTTTTTAGAGTATATATAATAATTCTGGTATTTATCATGAATAGTTTATTCTGTGCACAGCCCGTCTTTCTGAGCTCCTGTCAAAGAGGACAAACTCGCCCCGTCAGTTCCTGCTTTCCTTTACCTGTTTCCTCATTCGTACGTGCACTAAATATGATTTATTTAACTCCAGAGCGCATAATTATCGACATTTAATGCTAAAGAAGCGGGTACGGGTTTAGATCGAGGTGTTTTTCAGGTAGAATGAGAATAACTTCCGCAATGCTGCTGGATTCATGCAGCTGATCTGAAGCAGCTCCGTTTCATTACCGGTAGGATTAAAGCCACACATGCAGATCTTAAACATCTAAAACACTGCGATCATCGCATCGAAATCATACTGACCTAGTGCCACCTCACAAGCTTTGCGCAGCTGCGAGTGATGAGCCTTTTTCACCTCCTTGTCGGCCAAGATCTTTTCCAAAGCTCTGGTTAAAAACATGTTTTTCGTCTTTTTGCCTTCATACATGACGCGCTGCGACGGGGCGAGGAGAACCTGTCCCAATGGAGGCTGGATCCGCGATTTTTAGATATTCCCGTATGTTTGAGTTGTTCTCCGGCGGATGGTGCCCTCAATAGAGAAACATAAATAAAGCCAGAAGGTGGGGTAAATCCCTCAGTTTTCCATCAGCGACCTGCTGCCTGCGCCATGTTGGAAGGAAATGACGTCACGCACGTAAAAACGGCCGCAGTGAGGCAGAGTGAGAAGTGAGAGAGTAGAATTTATAAATATAATGAATTATAAATAATAATAATAATAAATATAAAGAGGTTATACATAAAAAGATAAAATAAATAATAATAATACATGAATAAAAAAGTTAAAAATATATATTTATGAACTGCGGTTGTCAGATACATCAGACAAGTAAACTCACTTCCTTGTGGTAGTTGAGGTTATAGATATAGTCATAGATATCTGTGGTTATGTTGTCCATAAGTTATATAGCAACTTGTTAGCAATTTTTGTTTTGAAACAAAAGAAAAAAGAAAGGGAAGCAAAAAAAAAAATCTGCAATCACATTTACTCCTAATTAAAAAAACATATTCTAAATACATGTAGGATATTTAAAGTCATTAGGAAATATAATAATATATATATAATTTGCATTTACTAAAATGATTACCAAAATGAATTTCTAACTGAAAACAGTTCTTGCATATTTAAAAAAAAATAATAATTTACTGGTATACGCTACCAGTCAAAAGTTTTTGAACAGTGCGATTTTTAATATTCTTTAGAGAAGTTTCAGTAATATTGTAAGCATTAATATTGTGACATATTTTTACTGTTTAAAATAACTGATTCCTATTTGAATATATTTTAAAATATAATTTATTACTGTGATCAAAGCAAAATTTTCAGCATAATTACTCCAGTCTTCAGTGTCACATGATTCTTCAGAAATCATTTTAATATGTTAATTTGCTGTTCAAGAAACATTTATTATTATTATTATTATTACAGTTGGGTATTTTTTTTAGAATTATTTGATGAATAGAAAGATCCAAAGATCAGCATTTATATGATGTATATTTTGTAACATTATACATTATACCACAAAAAGCTTGGAGTCAGTATTTATTTATTTTTTATTTGTTTACTTATTTATTTATAGAAATTAATACTTTTATTTAGCAAGGATGCTTTTAATTGATTAAAAGTGATGATAAAGACATTTATAATGTTACAGTAGATTTCTATTTTACATAAATGCTGTTCTTTTGGACTTTCTATTCCTTAAAGAAACCTGAAAAACTTCTACTGAGCTGTTTTCAACATATTAATAATACTAAATGTTTTTGAGCAGCAAATCACAGGAATAAATTACGTTTTATATATTTATTTTTTATATATATTTAAATAGAAAGCAGTACAAATATTGTATAATATTGTATATAAAAATTATACAGTTTTTTCTGTACTTTGGATTAAATAAATGCAAGTTTGGTGAGCAAAAGAGACTTCTTTCAAAAACATTAAAACTTTTGAACTGGTAAAAAAAACAACTTTTGACTGGCAGTGTTCATTTGTACTTATCTAATGTATACATATACGTGTGTGTGTGTGTGTGTGTTTTCTATGTGTTACCATAGGTTGCTAGATCCTGCGTACTGTACATGAAAAAAATAACTGACCTACATATCCTTAAACAACAAATTAACTTTTGGACACTTAAGCCATTTGAATGAAAAACTCTTCATCTCTTAAGACTTATTATTTATGATTTTCTTTTCTTCTCTGGTTTTATGGGAGATTAATGAGTCAACCCTCTCTGTAACGACAAACAGTGCTCTTCATCAAGCCCAGCCACAGTTTGTTTTTGGCACTCCAAGATGAGTAATTCTCAGGTCGTATTCACAAGATGCCTGAAATGCTATTGCACTATACACAAAGAAAGAAGCTGACATCAAATGCGGAGGATGAGTCAAGGCCACACGATTTCAAGCTGTCTGTTCCCAACAATTGTATATCAAAATTCAGATCATACAATGAATTAATATACTCAACCACCCTATTTAGTCATTTAAAAACAGGGTAAAAAGTCATATAAAGTATTTTCTTATGTTATGTATAAATAATTATTTATCTATAAATAAATATTTTAATATTTATTAATAGATAAATAACAGATACATTAATATTTTTTAATATTTTAAGGGATGTCAATGATAATGCGTTAATTTAATTAATTAGTAATGGAAAAATACTGCGATTCAAATATTTCAATGCTGTTAACGAAGTGGCCGACCTGTACGTCATTTTACATTTTATTCATAGTGAGTTGACTGTTGACAAAAATGATGAAGGGCAAGAACTCACTGTGTGATGTAGCCTACAAATCCAGTTATGTGCCCTTGATATTCAAGATTTTTTTTTTTTTATTCAAGAGTTTTTGTCTCATGTTTACATCGTAAACAACTTCACACGAGCAGCAAGAGCAACATCACCCATCTACGAGTGCTGTTTTTGTCCCAAGTGCAAATGTGATTTTATACAACAGTTCAGTAAATAAGAAGTCAATATTGTGTTATATTTTAAACATAACATCTGTTTTGATGATGTGGGTTTTTGAGCAACACAGCGTAGAATCGTTTCTGAAATTAACCCGTGTTTTCAACGCATCGTGTGAACCAATGTTGTTCATAAAATGAGTCGTTTGAACGAATCGAATGCACGAATGAATCACTCAATGACTTACTCATAAAGACATTTTCCGCCACCTAATGGCAGTTTTAGTATCTTATTTAGAGTGTAATTTCGTCAAAAATAAAATAAAATAAAAATAAAATAAAAGGATAGTTTGTCGTTTTAAACCACATGACTTTCTTTGGTGAAAAATTAAAGAAGGTATTTTGAAGACTGTTGGTAACTAAGCTGTTTTGTTTACCAATGACTTTCATTGAACAAAAAATGACTTTCGTTGAACAAAAAATTGAGTGTTTTCAGGCGTGTCATCAGTCGGCCATACTGGCGGCACTGAACGTAAAAAAAGCCACTGAACCAAACGAAACTCATATATTTTGCTGATTTTTGCTGCTGACAGTACTCAGTTATTGTCATGTTTTGGACTGTACTTATCGGTCGAACCGGGAAAAACATTTGGAGTACTATAGACTGCCAAAAATTACAACAAATCAATCAGAAGAGTGCAAAAAAACTGTCTGAGGAACAAAAGGTGTTTGTGGTTGGACAAACTGAACCAGGATTTCCAGGGCAAGAATCTTGACAACATTCATATTTGTTCTTCTCGTTTCCGGTCAGGTAAGTGAAATATTAGGCTTATATCTTAATTAATACCACTTGTACGTATCTTGTAAGTACCTATTAACTTTAGTTTGTCAAAATATTGTGCCCTTTCCTGCTTATTAAGTCCTTCTATATATGATTTAGCAGCTTTCACACTTTTTGTTTCCATGGTTTAGACAGCATAAATTAGCATAACAACATATTCAGTAGTACATTAATCGTGCAATCCATGCTGTTGTTTACATCTGCCAAATCGTCACTTGACAAACATGATGAAGGACAACAGCTCATTGCATTATGTAGTCCATAAATGCAGTTATGTGCCCCTAAATTTAAAGGTATTGGGGCAAAAATGCCGCTTTATGGGTGTCTCATGTTTACATTATATGATAAGCGATTTCACAGTAGCAGGGAGAGCAGTGTCACACGGGTACAGTAACATTTTTTCCCCCCAAAATAGGCGGAGTGCAAGTGTGATTTCAAACAGTTTAAATAATACGTTAATATTGTTTTCTATAGTAAACACAACATTATCTGTTTTTGCTCAGTTTTGCCAATGAAAATATTACCTATAAAGCCACAGCAGAACTGTTGTGTGTCTCTGGGCAGCACAGCGGTGAATCGTTTCTGAATGAATCCGCGTTTTCGTGTGAACCAATGATTCAATGTCCCGTTCAAAAGAGAGCCATTTAACGTTACGTCTTGAATCAGCCGTTTGAACGAATCAAATTAATAACTCAATGGCTTAACTCAAAGACATTTACCGCCATCTACTGGCAGTTTTAGTTTCTTATTTGGAGTGTAATTTTGTCAAAAAATAAATAAATAAATAAAA
Organism: Labeo calbasu; assembly: GCA_019740295.1. Taxonomy (NCBI): domain Eukaryota; kingdom Metazoa; phylum Chordata; class Actinopteri; order Cypriniformes; family Cyprinidae; genus Labeo; species Labeo calbasu. Next base: position 12,312 of record JAHKKF010537000.1, read on the forward strand.
ATAAAAGGGATAGTTTGAACAAAAATTTAAATCGTCATCATTTTATCATTCTCAAGTCATAAAAGAAGATATTTTGAAAACTGTTGGTAACGATGCTGTTTGGGAAACAATGACTTTCACAAAAATACTGAGAAATTTCTAAAATTATCTTCTTTTATGTTCTCTATTTTACTACGCTGTTGTAGCCTAACGTTTATGTGTAATAAATTTATGTTAGGGCAAATAAAATATTTTAAAGCTACGTTTTTGTATTGTCTACCTGATATGTTTCTCACTTAACACATTAGCTTTAAATTATCTTTTGAGGGTATTTTCACAGCCAAATTTAATTTCCGATTCATTTGATTAATTAATCACCACATAAAGTAATTAATTAAATTACAAATTTAAATTACTTAACAGCCCTAATTATAATATAAATTGTACATATAAAATAATAGAGAGCTACATGAAGTAACATTCATATTTTATGCAGAGGTCAAATCTGATTGGCCGATTTGGTACTACTTGTATTTAAAGAGATAGTTCAGGCTAAAATTAAAATCCTGTCATTAATTACTCATCCTCATGTCGTTCCAATCCCGTAAGACCTTCTTCGGAACACAAATTAAGATATTTTTGATGAATCCAAGATTTTTCTGACCCTGTATAGAAACCAACACAACTACCACATTCAAGCCCTAGAAAATCGTTAAAATGTCCATGTCACATCAGCGGTTCAACCACAATGTTATGAATACTTTTTGTACGCAGATAACAAAAATGACTTTATTCAACAATTTCTTTCTTTTCCGTATTACACTCCCAGTCATGATGTGATATTGAATATGTTTCTGATGTGATATAAACTCTGTGTACACAGGGATGGATTATGGACTGGACTAATGGAACAAGGGCCTCGTTTCAATCAGTTCAGAGGCCTATGGTGCTCAAAGTACTTGTAAGTACAATCTGGTTGTCTCTTTTGTAAGGTATTATGTACGTAGTCTGTTCAATCTTGTATTTGCAACTTTATTTTTCATATTTATGAAGTACTGTTAATAATTTGAATAGTAGGACTTATATTTTTCATTTTCAACAAATAAGAATTTCTTTTTGGATTATACATTCAGCAAGAATGCTTTAACAGCATTGTTATTAGTGATGGGAAGTTCGGATCATTTTACCGACTCGGACATTTGAGTCTCGTTCAGCAAAATGAACGAATCTTTTTTCGAGTCATTTCGTTCATTTCGTTCATTTTAACAAAATATAATTAAAATGTTACGTTTTACCTCCCTAACACATCTACAGCTTACACAAGCGTTGATCACACTTCAAACGAAACAAAACTATAATGCTGTAAGAAACAGAAAAGATTCATTCATTGTTCACCTGGGTCTTTAGTCTATGATCCGCTCACCTCACCTCTTATCTGACAAGTTTTCGGGTTTGAGTCGTTCATTCATCACGTGACAGCCCAATAAGCTTAACCAACGTAGTCTGAGCCGGAA
>JAHKKF010537001.1:0-16490 GCA_019740295.1 Labeo calbasu
GATTTGTGAACAATATTTGAGAGAAATAGGCCTTTTGTGTACATGGAAAAAGTCTTAGATCTTTGAGTTCAGCTCATGAAAAATGGGGGCAAAAAGAAGAGTGTTGCATTTATAATTTTGGTCAGTGTAGTTAAGCACACTTTCACAAGGGAAAGTTTGCAAGGTTTGCATCTAAAGATCAAAGGGTCATGTCAAATAGTGCCAGCTTTTGTTTTGCAAGTGTAGGATCATCATTCCAGATAATTTACAATGTTTTCTTCATCAGCCTTGGCAAATGTTGCCAAAATTTTATCATAATTTAATGTTCAACTGACATACATTTGCCTGTGTGTAAGTGTTTATCAATAATTGTCTCTACACAACCTCCCATGTTTGTGTGAAATCTTTTCAGATTTAGTGCATATCCATAAACTAGCTGGATGGATGAACACGAGCACGATATATCTCAATATATCTCTGCACAGATGTGCTTTAACTTACAAAACACAGAATTATGCAGAAAATGTGTGGTTTTGGCGAGTGACCTCGTAAACGCAGTCTTAAATTAGTTAATTCCTAAATGGATTTTTCAAAAACAGTATAAATGGGTATAAATAGCATAAAAAAAGTAATATAAATCGGTCCCTTGTATATAGCCGTCTTTGTTTTAGGAAAGGCAAAGGCGATTAACATATTTGGGGGGTTTCTTGACATCAAAGCTTAAAAACCCCTGATATAATCTACCGATAATGCTCTTCACATTCTCAGTTGAAGAACTGATGAATGGTGCTTCTTGAAAATCTAAGCATACTCTTTCACAGCTGAAGGACCCCAGAATGATTGCATACTCAAATCCACTGAACCGAGTCAAGGCTGGAATTTCAACATGCTATCTAACTACTTGCATTGATTTAAATCACCCAAATTCATAGCCAGAGCAAAAAGCCCTGCTGCCAAATTGGCAGAGGCTCTTTGTTCAGGTGCACTGGCCTCAAGTGCCCAAGGGTGTCATGAAGAATAGCCCCATTGAAAAGTAGAGTAGATGGATGCGGTGAGGGGGAAAGGTGAAGCTAAGATCTCCCTCAACATTTATAAGAAGCCATTGTACTCATGATGCTTAGAGTGAATCACGGTCGATGGCTTAGAGCTGAAATAAGTGAACTATACAAGGAAGAGGACGGGAAATGGATTCATTTTAGGTTTCAACCTCTATTGATCTAGGAAGTTCCTGTGTTGTATTTCAAGAGCCACAAAGAAAGCAGAGGCACTTACATTTTTTCAAGTAGAGTGTTTCTGTTTGGTTCTCTTGAGTCCAGATTTCGCCGTCCTCCTCCCAGCAGGGGGCACCAACTGTGCAGTTTATAACATCAGGGACTGTAATATTCACAAGGTTCTGGGGGAAAAAAATAAAATAAAAATAAAATAAATAAATAAATAAATAAAGGTAACAGAACGTTAAAGAAGCCATGGATAGTAGCTCCAGCAAATGTCCTGAGGTACACAGAACAAATGGTGAAACCCATTCAGACCTTAAGTTCAGTTAGTAAATTCAAAGTAGCTGAAACGGTGCCATATTTCTGTAACTTTCGCTCCCATTTTTTTGCTTAAGATCTTAAGAAATGAGAGTGTACAAATGACCCCAACAAGACCCACAATAGTGACTTGGGAGCAAGTTTAACTCAACACAAGTAACACATAACAGAATATAAAGCTTTTGTCCTGTTATCACTGAATAAATACATTTATCTATGGCCGCATTTACACTGCAGTTCCTGATACACAGTTTCGATTTGTTTTGTGAATATTCCGATTTCAGCAGATTACATCATCTTTTAAAAGTGACCCATATCTGATAACTGTATTTACACTATACACTTGGTGAAACAACCCAGGGTAGACAAGTTGTCAGATCTGCGAAACAAAATCATCCCAGTTGTTATTTATTGTTAATAGTGTTGCACTGTTAGCTTAGCAACATGCTAACACTACAAGCTTTTGCAAATCAATTGGGAGTTGAATCACTGTGCACGATAAACAGCTGACATATCTACACAGAACGCCACAAATAAGACTCTCATGAGGTTTAATTTCACTTAAAATGCTGCGTTTAAAGACAGCTGTCTACGTACATAGCAAGGCAATGCGCTAGGTTCAAAACGGTGCAGCAGAACTAATGCCTCGGTTATCTGACCCAGATAGCTGTATAGAGCCTATGTTTATCTTCTGAATTCCCATCAGTGTGATAAATCCCATTTCCTCATGTTTTAACAGCCTAATCGAGTGAGTGATGACAAATGGTGGGCATGCTGCAATCATTAACCAACTTTCAGTTTTCTCACCGTGATATCTTGTTTTTTACACCAGATCTTAACCAGACTTTTGTTTCGGGCTGCCGGGTCTCCAGTGGCAATGTCACGAATCACAGATGTGTCTAGCTGTAAGAACAAGGAAAAAGATTTTAAATGCATTTGGCAGAGAGCAAAGCAGGCGCATAGAGATCACTACATTTTTGTAGTTTCAGTGCCTAACAGCATTTTAAGGCAAAAATTAGGAGGCGGATTTTGAGCTGTGGTGCATCAGAGCACTCAAGTCCTTCTAGCATGTTCGTATTTATGAGTTTGGAAGTTGTAACTGCAGTAGGTGCGTTTCCATCACAAATTTGCACAAAACTTTCACAATATTTCATAAATGTCGCTTAAAAAAAAAACAAACAAAAAAAAAAATCCCTATCATATGATCCGTCGACATGCGATTAGTCATGACGACCGATGTTGGTTGGTTGATATTGCATAATCGTAAATAAGGGGTTATTCAAGCATTAATAGCAAGTAAAGAATGACCATGTGACTTTTACGTATGCCAAGTGAGCTTTAAATGCAAAGAAAAAACTGTTTCCATTTTGCAGCAAAATATTTCTTTTTCAAATTGCCTGAAAAACCACCTCATGCGAGCGTATTAGTTCAAACCCTAATCAAACACACCTGTCTGTAATTATCAAGTGCTGGTTCAGGTGTGTTTGGTAAGGGACCAGGATCTCTAGGACCAGGGTTGAGGACCCCTGTGGTACACTGTTGAAAACAAAATGGTGGCACCGTAGGTGGAAACATGCGGATTAAGGGGCGGTAATATTATAAAAAGATCCCCTTCCTGCTTCACTGGGGGAGCGAAATCTGAGCGGCTCATTTATTCACATGCTTGCAAATAAAGGATTACGAAAATAAAGTAATGGGTTGTAGTTTTTCCACGTTTTCTGGGTTGGTACATGCACCGTTGACCCAATTATAGCACTTAAACACACACAAAAAAAATCAGCTTTAAATGATATGTCCCCTTTAATTCCACTTCTAAAAAAAGTGTGAAAAAAGAAAGTGAACCTTTGTGTTTTTGCCTTTAGTTTTTATTTTATTTAATTTATTTACTGTGTCGAAATTCCCATTATAGCAAGTGTCCTCGTAAACACATTTGGTTAGAGAACAAAAACTGGATGCGTGTCAGTATACTGCATTAGTGCATTAGATCTTAATGTGACAGCAACCTAATAAAACCTGTCAAATGTTAAATTATGGGACAATAACAATGACATAATGGAGAGCTTATGTGATCAGCTGCCTGATACAGGTGCAATCTGGATAGACCAACAGATCCACTGATCTCACCTCAATGATGTTTTTGGTGAGGGGTTCAGTGATGACTTTTAACAGGTCTGGAGCATCTGCACCGGTCTGGAGGTTAAAGGAATCAATCACAAGTTTGGTGAGCCTGTAGAGGTATCCTGAGGCCACCTCCAGAGGCAAAAGCACCAGGACAGACAGCCAGTTAAAGAAGTCATGGACCGTAGCTCCAGCAAATGCCCTGAGGTACACAGAATGAATGACAAAACTCATTTAGATGTTTAACTTGAGTTCTTCAGCAAGGAAGTAAAGCTGCAGAAATATCCCTGCAACTTTCACTCAGATATAATTTGCTTAAAATATTAAGTAAGAAAAAAAAAAAAAAAAAAAAAGAACATTAGCATACGAATGACTCCAATAAGGCTCTCAATAGTTAAATGTTACACTGACTTAAAGGAGAAGTCCACTTCCAGAACAACAATTTACAAATTTTACAAATTCACTCACCCCCTTGTCATCCAAGACGTCCATGCCTTTCTGTATTCGGTCATGAAGAAATTGTAGTTTTGAGAAAAAGCATTTCAGGATTTTTCTCCATATAATGGGCTTTATTGGTTCCCCCGATTTGGAACTTCCAAAATGTAGTTTAAATGCAGCTTCAAATGGCTCTAAATGATCCAAGTCGAGGAAGAAGGGTCTTATCTAGCGAAACGATCCGTCATTATTTTTTTTTTGTTGTTTTTTTGAAAAATAAAAATTTGCATACTATAAGCACAAAAGCTTGTGTAGCACAGGCTCTGGGATGTGCGTCCACGACGCTACTTACTATTGAATCACGTTGAAAGGTCACGTATAATGTAGGCGGAACTACAGACCCAGTGTTTACAAAGTGAACATGCAAAGACTAAAAAAGTGCAAGTAAGTCAAACGCTGTTTACAAACAAAAAGGTACAACGATGTCGGATGATTCTGAAGTTGTAGGAGTTTTTTGCAATACTCTAACTTTGAGCCAGAGTACACAGACGACGAACTTAGACGTGATTCGTGGCGTCCTTCTTCCTCGGCTGGGGTCATTTAGAGCCTTTTGAAACTGCATTTAAACTACATTTTGGAAGTTCAAAATCGGGACACCAATAAAGTCCATTATATGGAGAAAAATCCTGAAATGCTTTCCTCAAAAACCATAATTTCTTTACGACTGAAGATAGAAAGACATGAACATCTTGACAAGGGGGCAAGTAAATTATTTGTAAATTGTTGTTCTGGAAGTGGACTTCTCCTTTAAGTTAAACTCAACACAAGCTCTCAATCAACAATATATATGCTAGAAATTTAGCTTTTAGGAAAGCACTATAGAAATAAGATTTCTATAACTTTTCCAGGCTTGGAAATCACAGAAAGTGATGGGCGCTTTTGAAGCGCTGCTTTATTACATCATAACCGTTTCAAAATGTTAATGGTTTGCCATTAGGGGGTGATCCCTGTGAACCCGTGAATCATGCAAGCTGTCCATAAAACAAACAAAACAGACCCTGCAAATTAGCATAAAATACTTTGAAAACCACATATTATACAGACACTTTATTTACATGAATGTTTATGGTATATTATTTTTATTATATTTAATGCATTATACTTCCGATAAAATATTTGCAGTGCGCATTTATACATTTTTGACCAGCAGGCGTCACTTGCATGTGGTGTTTCGAGTGCTTTGAAAATCATTTTGCGAAGCAATTGGTTCAATTTATTCGAAGCTTCAAAAAGGTTGGTTTCTCCCATCACTAATCACAGCTATTTCTATGTTGTCCATAATTGTGGTAGCCCTGTTTTTTGGGTTTACCTGCGAAACTCATTGCGGTCTCCCGCTTGCATTACGGCCACAATGGTGTTCGTCACAGAAGTGCCAATATTAGAACCCATTATGATGGGCACTGCAGACTTCACCTCCAACACTGAAATTTACAGTAAAAAATATATACAATACTGTGAATGATTTTAAAATAGGTTTCTTATGCTCACCATAATTTATTTGATTAAAAACACATTTTAAAAAACAGTGTGAAATATTATTACAATTTAAAACAACCATTTGGTATTTGAATACATTGTAAAATGTAATTTATTCCTGTAATCAAAACTGAATTTTCAGCATTACTACTATAGTGTTCAGTGTCACATGAAAGTGACACTGAAGTTGAGTTCAGTAATCAGCCTAATATGCTGATTTGCTGCTTAAGAAACATGTCTGATTATGATTATTATTGAAAACAGTTGTGCTGCTTCATTTTTTGTGGAAATTGTGATACATTTTTTCAAAAGAACAGCATTTATTTTAAATAGAAATCTTTTGTAACATTATAAATGTCGTTACTGTCACTTTTGATCAATTTAATGCATTCTTGCTGAACAAACGTATTCAGAAAAAGATTAAAAAAAAAAAAAAATACTGACCCCAAAATTTTAACAACTGCAACATTTTACAGTGGATACTGATTTCTTTCCACTCTTAAGTTTAGCTACTGTTATTTTAAGGCAGTGCTTATCATGAGGGAGGAGATATCTGTATGACCATAAGTCATACACACACACACACAGAAACTCACATCCAGATGACACCATGCTGACCACAATGGAGGTGGAGGTGCTTGAGCTTTGAACCAGAACAGTGACCAGGACTCCAATCACCAGGCCAGCCACAGGGTTAGACAGAACCGCATTGTCCTGGAAGATATCGCCAGCTGCCTTCCCTGAGAACAATGACAAAAGCAGCAAACCATGCTATTTGTGTCCACAGCACATCTATTTCTGTACAGAGACAACCACCCTCTATTACAGATTAACCATGTTAAACTGATAAACACTATAAGATAAGATACCGTTTGTTTGAAGTACATCACTGTTAACCCACAAAAAAATGTCAGACACTTTTTAACATTTTCTTTTTGACCTATATAGTTTCTAGTTGGTATAAAATAGGATTCCTTGTATGTTTTGATGGTTGATTAATTTGATAGTATAGAGTTCTAAAGCACTACTACTAATAATAAAAATACTACTACTAGTTGCTAGTGTGGTTTTACCAGCATAGTTTAAAAAAAAAAAAAAAAAAAAAAAGTCAGCAGACTTTCAATCAAAGAGCCGCAGGATGCCATAAAAGTATTTAAAATCATAAATTATCATTAATAAAACAATCGAACTCTAATCTCCAATCTAAACTCTAAACTCCACAATAAGTCTTTTTCACCGAGACTCATAGTTTCTGAAACCCCTGAAATCACAAAATCAATTAATTTGGTACATCAATATATTAATATACTTCCATTCTGTTAATAAAAAAAACAAGTAGCCTTTTAATTTTTATATAATCTCTTTTTCCATCCATGAGACGTGATACTGATAAAGTAAGACCATAAAGTTAAGGGTTTATTATCAACTTATAGAGCAATAAAAAGGATTAAATGGCAGTGTACTGTAATGCCACAAACCGGGCAGTGAGTTCACATGGATTTCAAATGGCAAAACAAACTGAAGACAAACATTTCTTTATGTAGGCCTATATTGCAAACAAATAATAATAAAAGCTGCAAGCAGCGTTGAAAGGGCCCTTGCAACCGGGCTCACTGCCACCCGGTGGCTTTAGGAAAAAAGCAAATGGTGCGCAATATGTATTTAAAGTGGTAAATATAGGAGGAATGTGTCAAAGTTACTTATATGTGCCAAACTTCCTGCTGTCAGCTGGTGGCGCTATGACTATAACTGGATATTGGCATGTAGATATGTTCAGGCCAGCACTTTTATCAAACATATGAAGTTTGGTGCAGATTGAACATGGTATGCTTGAGTTAGTGTAAAACATGACATATCCTGTTGCCAACAGGTGGCGCTATGATTATAACTGCATATTGGCCTTCAGATGAATTCTTCAGAGGACTCTTACCAAATGTGAAGTTTGGCACAGATTGGACATTGCATGTTTAAGTTAGTGTAAAACAAGTAATTTCCAGCTGTCAGCAGGTGGCGCTATGATTATAACAAAATATTGGCCTTTAGATGTGTTCAGGTCAGAACTCTTATTGAATGTATGAAATTTGGGGCAGATTGGACATTGTATGGCTGAGTTATAACAACTTCCTTTTAAATAGCGAAACATCGAACTTTGTCAGGCCGCCACAAACACGCCCTTTAACGAAAACTCAAGATTTCGCAATTTAACATGGCAAAAGCCTTTAGATTAGAGTGACCAAATATAATATTGATGTCATTAAATCTCTATTAAGAGTTCGTTAGAGCATAAAACATGCCACTTCCTGTTGCCAGCAGGTGGTGCTATGACTATAACTGAATATGGGCATGAGCATGTGTTCAGGACAGGACAATCAGACATTGTATGTTTGAATTATTAAAAACTTCCTGTTTCATTGCGAAACATCGTAGCTCGTCAGGCCACCACGGACACGGCCTTCAATGAAAACTCAAGATCTTCACAATTTAACGTTGCAAAGGGCTTTAGATTAAATGGCCCAAATTGGGTGTTGATCTGCTAAAATCTCTAGGATGAGCTCGTCTAAATACAACGACTGAAAATAGCAAAAATGGCACAAAACTTGCCAAGAAAATTCAAAATGACCAACTTCCTGTTAGGTTTCAAACTTCATACCACAGGTCTTTTTTTAGGTATTGGTGTGTTACATGTGTCTACTGAATTTAGTACATGTATGTAAAACATAGCTTGAGGGGCACTTTGTTGAAATTTTATAGGTGGCGCTATCGAGCCATTTTTCCACACTCCTAAAACCCATATCAGACTTAAAATTTCACCACTTTTGGCCCGTGTACAAAATTTAATGAGTTTTCCAGCATGTTTAAAGGAGAAGAATAAGAAGAAATTGAGCAATTCCAATTGGGTCCTCAGACCCTAATAAATACCTTAAACTATATTGCACTGCAGGCCTTAGCCTAGCTTGTGGGAAAGAAAAAGGGGAGAGGGGAGAGGGGAGAGGGGAGAGGGGAGAGGGGAGAGGGGAGAGGGGAGGCGGTCTCACTTTACCAGTAATGTCTAAAAAAAAATCTTGGGTTGGGTCAGAAGAGGGCCTCATGTTACAGGGTCTTCCCAGTAAGCTACATAGTATTTCTTTACCTTACTTTTGCCTTCAATAAAAGGTAAAATATATCCAAAGTTTTCCATAAAGATTTATTGTTAGGTTATGTAGCATTCTGAATACTTTTTAAAGAAGCATGAAAAAGTGCAATCTCCAAAAGTCACCCACTTTACCAAAAGTTCTATTCACATTATAATTAGTAAAGTGTTCCCTCTCATAGTGTAGCTGTTTAGTTTAACACCATTTTACCGTTCTAAATAACAATAAGAAGAACAAAAACGAGTTTGATTTAAGAAGTTGAAAAGTTCTAAGAAGTTAAACAAAGTTTACCGCACCTCCTACAAGCTGGAAAGCGGAGCTCAGGATGTCTAGAGAGCAGACGAATATGTAGAGCAAACACAGCAGAAGAACAAACTTCACGATGGACCTGAGAACGCGCAGAACTTTCCCCTTCGTGTCGAGCTCTGGGGAACAAACACAGACAAAGAGTGTGACGCGCGGGAGTTCAACTCGCGTTCCGCGGTTCGTTCGTGCTGCTCCTCTTACCTGACCACTTTAACCCGGTGTCCTGGAGCTCGGGCAGGTCCCACGGGTCAAACTCCTGCTCCGGCTCTGATTTTTCTGATTCCGATTCGGATTCGGATTCATTTTCGGCCACATCTTTGCACGCTCGCTCTGCGTCTGTGGGAGTAAAGACACGCGTCTGAGGACAGAGAGAAACCAGGAACAGAGGGGAGGAAGGAAGTGCGCCTCTGTGTGGACGTGGATTTATACGGGGAACGTACCCAGTTCCGGGAGCGGCGCGGAGGGATGAGTCTGAGGCAGCGGAGCCATTCCCTTTAGTTACAACAAAGATACAAATAACATGTTACGAAGCCGCATTTTCTTTTCTTTTAAAGTGTATTCACTTTTGCAACACATAAATGCTTTGCATTCTTTGTTTTGAGTGTTCCAAAAGTTTGTTAAAATCCGGCTAAAAGTTTGTCAATACAAAAAAACCCCTACAAGCTAAGTCAAACATCTCTTTCTTTCTTTCTTTCTTTCTTTCTTTCTTTCTTTCTTTCTTTGAAATCATTCAGTGTTTAAAAACAATGAATACTAAAGCAAAAATGTAAACAAAAATACACATAAAAAGGCTGTTTTTCATTTAAAATCATGTTGTGGTATCATCAAATTATGCTGGTTAAAAACAATTAAAGTAAACTTTTTCAAAAGAAAAAAAGTTATTTGTTTCTCTTTTAAAAAGCAGTGATTAATAACAATAAACAGTATAATTTAAAAACTGGAAACTTAAAAGGAAATAGTCTTACAAAGCAGTGTTTGAAACAATAAACAGTTTTAAGTTGAAAAAGTGAATGTAAAAGTAAATAATAAAAGTTCAAAGTAAAACGTTATTTCTTTCTCATTTAAAAAGCAGTGATTAAAAACAAAGTTTAAATTAAAACTTCTTTCTTTCTTTCTTTCTTTCTTTCTTCTGATTTTTCTGGCTCACCTGCTGTGATTGTTCTGAATTGCCCATGTGTTAAAATCTCAGTTTCCTAGTGTTTACTTATAGAAACTGAGCAATGATCAGTCTGTCAGCAGATCATTTATACATCAAGATTCATCAGATTCCATCACACAGTTAAGCAACAGTTTGATGATAGAGATAAACCTGTGCACTCCCTGACACTCATGATCTAAACTCATCGGCACCGATCACATCCTTAGATACACCCAGACCACTAGAAACACTACACTGTCTAGAAGAATAAAATAAATTTAAAAAGCAGCTCAAAAGCCCCAAATCTTTGTCTTAGAGATACAAAAACATATATTTGTTTTATATCAATTAACACCAAACATGCTTTGCCATTCACTGAGCAGCATTATATTAGAGTAATGGCCCTACCTGTCCTGTGCGGTGACTGTATGTGTGTGTGTGTCTGTTGTTAGTCCAGTGGCTTTAGGCTACCTGTCGAGGAGGCGCAGGTGTCTTATATACACCTGCAGCAGGACAGTCCTTCGTGTGTCACTGATCTAAAGTCCAAAGCGGGTGGTACTACGCTTTACCTCACTCACAGCACACACAGCCTTAAATATAGGCTAATTATCAGCTCAAACAGAGTGATATAACCTGTATATATATATATATATATATATATATATATATATATATATAGGATGTATGTAGGCAAGCAGATCTTGCATGTGGGGATTTTTTTGTTTTTTGCTAAATTGCGTCCNACTCACAGCACACACAGCCTTAAATATAGGCTAATTATCAGCTCAAACAGAGTGATATAACCTGTATATATATATATATATATATATATATATATATAGGATGTATGTAGGCAAGCAGATCTTGCATGTGGGGATTTTTTTGTTTTTTGCTAAATTGCGTCCTGCATTTTCTATCTGCATCAGTAAAACATTTAAAATATCTATTCTATTCTATTCTATTCTATTCTATTCTATTCTATTCTATTCTAGCAGAATGTGAAGTTCTTATATCATAAAGTTTTCATAGCTTATTTTGTCACGGTCAGAGTCTGCCCTCTATTGAAAACAAAAGAACATTACAGCCAAAAGCCCACCATGGTTCAACTTTTCTAGTGTCTGCAGAAGCCAAAATAAGTCTAAAAGCGTGCATGATCTTAAACTATTATATTATGACAACAGCATCTTATTGATACCAGGCTTACAAACGAGGCTTGAGCGTGTTAAATTGATGTTCAATGATTAACAGTGATGTTTGTCAGTATAAGCGAGCTGCAGTCCCTCCCATCCTGTTCTATACATACGCAGCATTTGCAATCAAAGGTGAGGATCAAGTATTCATGCACACAAGTCTCTAACACATTTATATCACTACAGTACTTTGGACAATCGACCACATCACGTAAAGGTATTTCTCTTTGATACTGATCTAGAAAATAATAAACTACCAGATTGGGCTAGTAATAGTATTTTAGTTTTTACTCAAAGTAATATTTTGTCATTGTAATCGAAATTTCTAAAGTATGTAGTATTTATGTCTATATATTATCTGTAGATAGTAAGACAATAAATCATTTTACAGTTAATAATTAATATCTGATGCATAAATAACAAACAAAAAGTAACTTAAAACAAAATGCATATAATATACACACAATAATAAATTATTTGAACAAAACAGCAATATGCAAAATAATTACAAAAGTTACCTTTAAAGTGTCACAGCATTTACTTTAAGTTTCATTTAGAAAATCATATTTTCATTTAAGTGCAGAAAACATTTCTTTTTTCAAAATCGATATTTTTCTAAAATCCATGAATAGAAATAGAAAATGTGTGTTTTTTTTTTTTGTTTGTTTTTTTTTCAGATTTTATTCATCAGTACAATTTATATATGGGTAAGATTTAATTTGAAAAGAAAAGAGAAGAAAAGTCAAGAAATTTTAATTGATCATTATTATTCCTTTATTTAACCAGGAAAATTTCCCGTCAATTTTTTTACAATCAAAAAATACACAACACAGAATACAAAAGTCATTTTAAACAATTCCAAGTCTCTTTCAAAACCGTTTCTAATATAGATTTAAATAAATAAATAAAGACAAAACTGAAAAAATAAAAGAAAGAAGGAAAGAAAGAAAGAAAAAAGAAATAAAAGAGCTCATGAAGAAAACAATTAAATATATGTAACTTATTGTAAATGTGGTCAAACAGTGAAAATAAAATAAAATTATAGACATACATAATACATCACAAACACAGTTGTACTCTCTTGATATTATCTTGCTGTGCAAATATGAAAATGTAAATACTCATATTTTAAATATGTAAGATAAATTTTAAGCATGTTTAAACATGCTTGTAACAAATTATTACAATAAATATTTAAAAACACACAAGGTATAACGTCATACAAATATTTTTTGTGGTGAAGCTGTGGGTTTATTATTAATTATCAACTTTCTCAGCTGCATTGCTTATTTTATCTTTATGATATCAGATAAAAATGTCATATGAAAGTAAAAGGCACGTACTATACTACTCTGACTAGCTAAATATTAAATGCAATAAACACTGTTTGTTGTTTTCACCCCCACAGTAAAATAATTCAGATAAAAGCTTAATTAGCTTATCTGCGGGTTCACTAAGTTTGTATGGTTAAACTCTTGAACCTAAAGAGTGTAGATGATATAATATGTCACGATCTTACTCTAACAAGGTGAAAGGTTGATGCGTATAAAACTTACACCTTTAAATGCTTGAGAAACTCATCACCAACCAAAAAAAAAAAAAAAAAAAACACAACAGAATTTAAATCTTAAAACAGTTTAATATGTAGTTTTTGTTCTTTGTAAAAGACATATATTCTAATCAAAATTATTGGTGTTTGCTAAGACAATGATCACTACATTGCAAAAACAAAACAAAAACAAGATCCTGGCAGAAAATCACATTTACCTTAAATTTAGAAACATTTCTTTCATCTCCAAAAATAAATAAATAAACAAATAAACATACAAACAAACATAGCCACACAAAAAAATTGGTAGAACATCTAAAAGAAACCAATACAGAAAAGTACCTGGGTCATGTTTTGCTGACTTGTCAGTATGACTGTATCGCTGTTGCTCCAAATTTTAGATTTGGAGTATTTATCTTAGGTGTATAACTAATTTCACATTGATTTAGACATGAATAATACCTCAGATCATGCGGCTTGTTGAGGAGGGGTGTGCTCATACTTTTCTGAGTAATCAAAGTTTTTTATTGGTCATGCTGAACTATAAAATGGACAGTAAAAAAAAGAAAGAAAAAAAAGTCCCATATACTTTAATTGAAGGTGGAACGCGAGCCATATAGACATCAGAATATTACAGAGACAGGCTTGCAATTGCGATAAACAAATAAATAAATTAATAAATCACACTGAGGACAACTGAGGGACTCACTGATTCACTGATGAAAGACCTTTGAAATGGATGATAAGGATAAATTGTACTTATATTGTCTTCTGGGAGACATTAATATTTATGTAGCTTCTGAAGTGCAATCCTAAATGGAAAGGAAAAACTGTAAACAAAATGAGAAAAATTTACACATCATCATCCTGTAAATGTTTTTAAGCATTTTACATGTATTCCAAAGAATAACTAGGCAGCTGAAATGAAAAAAAATAAAATAAAATAAAATAAAAATAAAAAATAAACTTATAGTTTCAACAAGCTGACTGCTCACTAAAAAATTCCCACAGATCATATATTCAGATTTGAAGTTTGATTTTGACAAAGTGGTGATATATAAGTGTGTGAGTTGTTCACTTACTTTTTAAAATTAGTCTTCCCATTAGCGCCATTATTTTGTTCTTTCAGGCTGATTTGCGAACTCTAAGCACTGTTGGACAGTTTTACTTTAGAAAAACAAGTGATTTATACACTTTTAATATCATATTTTGTCATTTTTGCATTGGTTTATTTTTATACTATTCATTTACAACATTAATTTGCTATTACACTGCCTCCCTTGCCTCCTCGAAGGATGTATATTTATATTTATACAGTAGTTCTTTCTGGTCCTTGAATATGATTGGCTGATAAGAGTGTGATATTTAAGCGATATCTGAACCGTTTCACAGATGCCCAAATCCACTATAATTTAATAAATAATACTGTTATTGCGTCATGTCATTTTTTTTGAAAATGTAGTTGTTTAAACTTCAAATATGCGGTTTGTTAATAAAGATAACGACTATTTGAAAATTTGCTTCGGAGATGTGAGCTCCAGGGCATCAATGGCTGTTTTATTTCACTGTAATTTTATAGATTTAGTTTAAAAATATTATATAGAAGTTTTTATGATCAGTTACAGGCAGTTTTTCATCTTCGTATTCACCTTATTTTTCAGTGCAGAAGTAAGCCTATGGGCAAGACTTCCAGTTTATTAGCCGCTATAGGGAAATAACGAGCAGAATCACATCATGCAGTAAACTGTAAAACTGTTTGCACTAACCAGTGTGTTCATGATTAAGAGAATACATTAAAGTGATATGGTAAGACACACCAATTTGCAATATCAAACAAAAAACAAGCTGTTTCATAAAGCTAAAAATAGCTGGATGCAGATGAGACTGAAAGCCACACCCATAAAAGGTACAAATGGCCACGCCCACTCTTATGGCGCATACTAGAGGTCTCGCCATATATTGGTATTGATGGTAACCATGATATAAGGAAATATCCTTATTGTGTTATTTAGGGGTGTAGTAATAAACTGGTATTGGCGATATTTGCTACTTGGTCTCATGATGAAAACATACCTCTGGGAATTTTTTCACGAGACACGTAATACATACCAATAAGTAAATATCACTGCATACCACACAGTTTTCAACAAAAATGAACACTAGAGGTAGTAAAACAGCGAGCACTTATAATTGTTTTCTTACACAGTTACAGTCATGGGCCAAAAAATTCAGACCCTTGCAATTCTGTCAGAAAATGCAACACTTCTCTCAGAAAATTGTTCCAATTGCAAATGTTTTGGTATTCACATGCTTATTGTTCTTGTTTGCACTGCAGCAACAAACATGGTTTGTTGCACCAAAAAAAAAAAAAAAAAAAACAGAGAAGAAAAGTCAAATTTCAAATTTCATAAAGAACTCAAAAATGGACTGGACAAAACCTTGTCAAAATTGTAAAAAATAATTGCTTTTCCAGCATGTGATGCTCCTGTAATTTGTATTTAGACACTACAGTGGCAAGTAACAGGTGTGGGCAATATAGTAATTACACTTGCAACCAGTTAAAATGGAGAAAAGTTGACTCAACCTTTTTGTTGTGTCACACTGAGCATGGAGAAAAAAAAGAAGCGTAAAGAGTTGTCTGTGGATTTGAGAGAAAAATTGGGCAAAAACATGGACAGTCTCAAGGCTACAAGTCCATCTCCAGAGATCTTAATGTTCCTGTGTCCACTGTGCGCAATATCATCAAGAGGTTTACAGCCCATGGCACTGTAGCTAACCTCCCTGGACGTGGACGGAAGAGCAAAATTAATGAAAAAATTACAATGAAGGATTGTTCGAATGGTGAATAAAGAACCCTGATTAACTTATAAAACAAATTCAAGCTGATCTGCAGACACAGGGTACAACAGTGTCAGCTCGCACTGTCCATCGAAAAGGGACGCTATGGTAGGAGACCCAGGAGGAAACCACTGCTGACACAAAGGCATAAAAAAGCAAGACTGGAGTTTTGAAGTGTGAAACACACTTAGAAATGGTTACAAACAAAGCACTGGAGAGTTCTGAAATGGCCAGCAATGAGTCAAGATCAGATCTGAAGAGTGGTTCAAAATTCCAGTAGAGAGAAACTCATTCATGGTTACAGGAACCGACTGATTTCAGTTATTTTTTCCAAAGGCGGTGCTACCAAATATTAAGTTAAGGGTGCCAATAATATTGTCCAGTGCATTTTTTTGGGGTTCTGTGTGGAATTGTATCAGATTTGACTTTTCTTCTCTGTTTTTTTTGTGTTGTTTCAATGCAAACAAAAAAATATATAAATAAACATGTGAGTATCAAAACATTTGCAACTGCAACAATTTTCTGAGAGAAGAGTTGCATTTTCTGACAGAATTGCAAGGGTGCCGATATTTTTGGCCACGACTGTATGATTACAGCCATGTGTTTTGCTTTTGAAAATGATAATTTCACTAGATATGGAGAAAAATCCTGGAATGTTTTTCTAAAAAAAAAAAAAAAAAAAAAAAAATATATATATATATATATATATATATATATAAATAATTTATTTGCAGCTGA
>JAHKKF010537002.1:6986-25790 GCA_019740295.1 Labeo calbasu
AAAATCAAAATATTTCAAGAATATAGTCGAAATATTTGGAAAATAAAGTCAAAATATTACGTAAATAAAATCGAAATATTACCAGAATAAAGCTGATATATTTTGAGAATAAAATCAAAATATTTTGAGAATAAAGTTGAAATATTACAAGAATAAAGTCGAAATATTACGTGAATAAAGTCAAAATATTAAGTGAATAAAGTCGAAATGTTTTGAGAATTTAAATCACAATCTGGGCCATTTGCATGCGCAATGGACCACAATGTAATCTCAAAATATTCTAACTTTAATCTCGTAAATGCTACTAATTAATTTTCGTAATTTTGACTTTATTCTCAAAATATTTCAACTATATTCACGTAATTTTTATGTTATTTTTGAAATACTTTGACTTTATTCTTGTAATATTATGACTTCAATCCAGTAATCTTAGAATTTTTTTTTTTTTTTTTACGTGGCACTAAAATGCCATCGTAAATATATGACTAATATATTAAATATAAAATTTAAATACAATTTCTCCACTGGATTATCTATTTATTTACACTACTTTTTAAAAGTTTAGGGGCAATTTGGGATTTTTTGTTGTTGTTGGTCAAAGAAATGAACACTTTCATGCTTTTAGCATGCATTAAATTGATCAAAAGTGACAGTAAAGACACTTTACTACTGTTAGAAAAGATTTATATTTCATTTAAATGATCTTTTATATTTTCTATTGACACAAAAAGTGCCATGGTTTCCACAAAAATATGAAGCAATTGTTTTCATCATTTATGACAAATGTTTCTTGAACAGAAAATCAGCATATTAGAATGATTCCTGAAGGATCATGTGACTGAAGACTGGAGCAATGATGCTGAAAATTCAGCTTTGATCACTGGAATAAATTACATTTTACAATATATTCACATAAAATAAAGTTTTTGAAGTCGTAATACTATTTCTCAATTTTTACTGTATTTTTAATCAAATAAATGCAGGTGAGCATAGGACAAATATATTTAAAAATGTTACTGTCCCCCAACTTTTGAACGGTAGTACATCAGTTATTAATAAACTAATTTACTTTATATTTCACTGTTTTGATCTTCCATATAACAAATCCTCAATTTCTGAAGCTACATAAATCCGTGTTGCATCAAACACATTGATGTTTGTTGACATGAGCCGCACATTTACAGTAACTACCGCTGCGTAATCAAATCTCAAACGAGCACCCTGTTGGTGAAGAAAACGGCGTGTGAATTTGCGCGTGTTGGTCCACGAGGGATAATTTATGGCATAAATAAGGAACGGAGTGTAATATTAAAGGGCTGATTTCCTGTGCTAATTAGCTGATGTTTATTGCGGTGTGCTGATGAGTAGGCCGCGTGTTTCCCTACGGAGTGCTGCATTAGCACGTCTGTTGTCAGCCACATATCAAACAAACTGCACTGAGCCAGCCACTGATCAAACCGTCCTGAATAAACTGCAGAACGAAGAAAAAAAAAAAAAAAAAAAAAACATGCAATTTTCCCACGTTTTTCTAAAGACTGCTGTCAGTGTGTACAGGAAGAGAGAGCGCTCCACTTTCCATGAACAGGACGTCCTATTGCGCTTTAAAGCTTCAGAGGCACAAATCACAATTTATTTTATTTAATATTTTGTTTAATTTTTTTAGTTTATTTAAAATTCTGAGTTTATTAATTATTATTATTATTATTATTATTATTCCAAGAACTATTTTGTCAGGACTGAGCATAAAATTAACATGCAGAGTACTTTTAAAACATATACAACATATTGTTAATTAATATTCTACAATAGTGTTAAACAATGTTTACTGCATTTGTCAACAATTCAACTTTGTTACCAAAGTTATTTTAAGAACCAAATCAAACTACTTTTATTTAATCCATGCAAAATACAAGTTATCAATATCTAGCAATATTTGGGCCCAAACTAGCTACCTAATTTAGGGTAAATCTGCAATGTAATTCAATCAAAAATGTATTTAATATTTACTGCTAGATTTTGAAATTTAATAATCACACAGAAAGGGATCAAGGTTAAATTTAATTTAATTAAATTTTTAATTTAATGAAATGTATAATCACACAGACAGGAATGAGCGTTTAATTTAATTACATTTTTAATGTAATAAAATTTAATAATCACACAGACAGGGATCAAGGTTTAATTTAATGTAATTTAATTTAATATTTTTTTTTATTTAATAAAATGTATAATCACACAGACAGGGATCATTGTTAATTTAATTGTATTTAATTTTACTTAATTTTAATTTAATGAAATGTAATAGTCACACAGACAGTCATCAAGGTTTGATTTAATTTAATTTAATTTAAATTTTAAATTTAATGAAAGTTATATTCACACAGACAGGGATCAGGGTTTAATTTAATTTAATTTTAATGAAATTCAACAATCACACAGGGATCAGGGTATAATTTAATTTAATTTAATTTAATTTAACTGAATTTTTAATGTAATGAAACTTAATCACACAGACAGGGATGAGGGTCTAATTTAATTACATATTTAAGTTACTAAAATGTGATAATCACACCGACAGGGATGAGGGTTTAATTTAATTTAATTTGTAATGTAAATTTTAATTTAATTAAATTTAATAATCAAACAGACAGGGATCAGGGTTAATTTAATTTCATTTAATTTTACTTAATTTTAAATTTAATGAAATTTAACAGTCACACAGACAGAGATCAAGGTTCAGTTTAATTTCATTTAATTTAATTTTTAATGTAATTAAATTTATAATCACACAGACAGGGATCAGGGTTCATTTAATGGTATTTATTTTACTTAATTTTAATTTAATGAAATTTAATATTCACACAGACAGGTATCAAGGTTTAATTTAATTTAATTTAATTTAAAATGTAATGAAATTTATAATCACACAGACAGGGATCAGAGTTAAAATGGGGGAGGGGGGGTACATTTATTAATTAATATTTTAAGTTAACATTAAAATTAAAATATTAAAACTAATTTAAATTTAATAAGATCTACACTTTATTTAATTTTTTTTTACAATACCTAATAATAATAATAATAATTATTATTATTATTATTATTATTATTTTATTACTAACATTATCATATTATTATTATTATTATTATTAATGTTATGGGTAATACTTACATAAAATTATTCATTTCATTTCAGTTTAATTCAATTTCATTTCATTTATATGTCACAAAAAAACGGGACCATGGTTACATGACCTCCTGGTTTTTTCAACAAATGTTCATTGAGTACTTGCTGAAAAGGGTAAAAACTGACCCTATTCAGACCCTATTTTGTACTGATTTGTGTAAAGTGGCTGCTGCAGAACGAAGAGAAAGGAATATAAAATGTTAGATGAATGGGTGTAAAAGAAGGTCTCGGAGGTAAAGGGCAGCGTATGTGTTTTCATACCAGCTGTGGGTCAATCTCAGCGACCGATCTGCTCTGCACAGCGTCCAGTAGCTCTTCCAGTTCACCGAAGGCCAGCTTGCTGAGTTTGAGTTTATCCAGAGCCAAATGCTCTCCGTGAAAGAGTCTCCTCCAGAGGTTATCCCTGCGGCAGTGGCCCATGGCCTGCTCCACGCTGCTCTGAATCTGCCGGCGTGCAGACAGCACCTCCGAACTGAGCAGGGGGAAAAGAGGACACAAGTAGAACAGCCCCTGAGAGTCGTCTGCATCGCTAAGGCCGGCCGGTCCTGCGGTCAGGAGGCTCTCTATGGGGTCAGACTCAGGGCTGGCTGCAGGGGTGACGGGGACGGTGGTGTCCTCCCACAGGTCCAGTTCAGATTCCCGCGTCCCCACGCTGCCCACCTCCATCCGCTCAACAGGGATGCGGCCGCTGAGGTCACCGGGGTCACGGTGGATCTGAGGAAGCTTCTTAAAGCGCCGCATGTCTGCTGTCAAACGTGGGAACAGCTCCCTCTGACTGGTCATGATCACGTAGAAACGCAGCCTGAAACAAGTACAGATAGAAAAATGAGTAGAACAGAAAACATGACGTCAGAACAGACCCAAATAGTTTAATGAACATCCATTTTTTCCCCTCATCGGTCCACATTATTCCACAATTTGAAGTGGAAAACAATTATAGCATTTACTGCATTTGTCAACAATTCAGCCAAGTTATTTTAAGAACCAAATCAAACAAATACTTTTATTTAATTCATGAAAAATATAAGTTATTAACAATTAACAAGATTTAAATTAATTAAATTAATTTAAATTATCACAGAGACAGGGATCAGGGTTTCATCTAATTTTTCATTTAATTAAATGTAATAACCACACAGACTGGGATCAGGGTTTCATTTTATTTATTTTAATTTTCAATTTAATAAAATGTAATTATCTACTATAATGAAAATGTAAACACTTTCTCCACCTTCGAAATGACTTTCTGCTGACATAATTAATTTTGTTTATATATATATATATATATATATATATGTTTATGTTTTATGTTATATATATGTTTTTTAAAAGAAATTATTTTTTTAAGTTATTTATTTTTATCATTAGTTTATTATACACTTTTAATAATATTATTATTTATTTATTAATATTATTATTTACAATACTTATAATAAAAAATGGATCTATATTATTTATTATTTTATTATTAATTGTTATTATATGGCTATAACATAACATAATATGCATAAAATAATTACTTATTGTAGTGTTATAATATGTAATATTATTTATAATATTTTAAACATTTTTATTATATTATACAAATAAGATTTATTTTTATTATTATTTATAATAAAAATTATTATTATTAATATTATTATTTTATAATATTATTCATATTTATTTATGAATATTATGTACAATATTTCGAATAAATAAATTAGATCTATAATATTATTTATTATTTTATTAATTATTATTATATAAATATAACATTATTATTATTATGTATAACTTAGAATAATAAAATAATTACTCATTGTAGTGTTAGAAATATTTATAATATAATAAACGTTTTTTTTTAAAGATTATATAAATATTATTTATTGACCTTATTATAATTATTAATATTATACAAATATTATTATTATTATTTATAATACTACTACTACTACTTATTACTACTTATTAATATTATTAATAATTATTTACAATACTTAGAATAGATTACATATTTATAGATTTTCTTTAAAATATTTATAATATTTATAACATTAAGCATTTTTATTTAAATTATACAAATATTATTTATTTAAATTATTATTATTATTACCATTATTATTATTTATAATACTTCATTATTACTTTTTAATTAATATTATTGTTGTTATTATTTATAGTAATGTACTTATAATATTATTTATAATATTACATAACAAAAATGGGTTGAAATGGATAAACACTATCCAAAAGTCCCAATGTATAGTTCCTCTAATTATACATTTTCACACAGAAAATACCTCTCATCACAGAAGTGAACTATATTGCAAATGTTATTTCATGTTGTTCTCGCCTGCTGTTCTATTGTATTAACTGCTGCACTGAGTTTTTTTAACTATGTAACTGATGCCCATAATGTGCTTCGCAAAGTCACTGTATTCCTCGATCGCTTGTACCTGAGCAGGTGTCTTTCTCCCTCCGACTGCTCCTCAAACGGGACGGCGTTATGACAAACCAGCAGTGACACATCAAAGTCATCGTGGTGTCGCAATCCCTCCAGATCCTTAAATGAGCCAGAGCTAAAAGACAATGACATTATTAGAATATAAATAATAAAAACATCACCAACTCAAACTAGGAGTGAACCGTTAAAGCACCTGTTCCACAGAGCGACGAGCGCGTACTCGTGCAGGTCTGCGCTCGGCGCCCCCTTTTTGTTATCAGTGGTAACTGCAGCTTTAGACATGCGCAAGGGCTTCATCCCGTAAGTGCCGGCGTGATCCGTGATGTAATTATACAGCTGATGTGCAGTGATCATCCCCGTCGATATGGAGAAACTCCCTAGGACACATCAAAATATATTACACATGACTGGAAAAACACCAAAAATAAATATGCCATTGACTATACAACATAAGTGAAAAACATGTCCACGTCACATCTAAACCCCAAAATTAAAAGAATATAAATACAAAATTATATTCTGGATAACGAATTTGAGATATAGACAGATTTTAGTCTAATTAATCCAAGTTAGTAACATCATTATTATTATTAATTAGATTCTACTTTTTTTTTTGATAGTTTTTTTTTAAATCAGCATAAAGTACTATGATGTATAAATACTTTACAATTTAAATATCTCTTTTTGTTTTGCATTATAGTAATACAATCCCCAAAATCCCACTATTAAACATAAAATAAATAAATAAATAAATAAATGTCACTCTTAAATAAAAATAAATGTCACTACTAACCATAAGTAAATAAGTAAATATATAAGTAAATAAAACTATATATAAATATACTTTTATGCCACTTTTACACATAAATAAATAGATAAATAAATAAATAAATAAATAAATAAATAAATAAAGTAATTGTCACTATTAAACATATATAAATAAAAACATACATAAATACAAATGTCACTATAAATAAATAAATAAATAATATGTAAATATATCCCACTATTAAACATAAATAAATAAATAAATAAATAATTGTCACTATTAAACATAAGTAAATAAAATTATACATAAACATACATTTAAGCCATAATTAAACAATCAAATAAATAATATATAAATATATCCTACTAAAAATAAATAAATAAATAATATATAACTATATTCCACAATAAATAAATAAGGGTCACTATTAAACAAACATACATAAATAAAAACATACACAAATACAAACATAACACTATAAATAAATAATCGAATAAATAATATATAAATATGTCCAACTAAAAACAAATGAATAGAATAGAACAGAATAGAATAGAATAGAATAGAATAGAATAGAATAGATTTTTATTGCCACTGTTCTGAACAACAAAAGACTGTTTAGCAGCTCACAAGGTTTTGGATAAATGTTACTATTACTATAATGTTACATATGTAAATCAAAACATACATAAATACTAATATTTTTGTGATTGACTGTGACAGCTCATGCAGCACTTTTTTTTACTTTCATCAAATATGTGCTTTAGCTAAAAATTCAGAGTGAACTGTAAAAAGATGTACGTTTCTGACGTGCGCTCACCCTGAAACACGTGGTTCCGTCCGAACTTAGGTATGTCGGGGTGATGGGCGATGAAGTCCTCCAGAAAGGCGGTGAGCTGGTACCCCTGCCGCAGGGTCATGTGACAGCCCACGAGGTACTGATGCACCACACGCAGGTGGAAGTCGTAGCTGAACGAGTGAACGTGCATCAGATCCCGCACCTTATCGCACTCCTCGGTGAACAGCATGGACAGCTGAGGGCAAAAACACACATAAACAGTGTTACTGCAGGACCAGAACACACCATCACTCCACATCACCTGCGAGAAACCGTCGGATCAAAGACATCAGAACCCCAGAGGAAGAACGCAAGCAGTAGGAGGAACATCATCCCATCAACTTCAGATCCTCTGAAGTTGAAAGAGCTTCTCTACAGATGGTCAAAGGAAACCAGCCTCACTGCGAAGTTTTGGCAAAAAAAACATGTCCAGCTCACATTTCCACCAAAACCAAAATAAATTTGAAATTATATTTTGCATAAAAACATTAAACCTTGCTAAATACCACTAATGTTTATGACGTTATTTTCATGACAAATAATCCAAATTGTACTACTACTAAGATTCTTATATTCTCAGATTATATATATATACACACAATTTAAACAGTAAATCTTTTGTTTCATATTATAGTAATAAAATCTCTACTAATAAAATACTGCAATTAGACATAAATAAAGAAAAGTCACTATTACGCAAAAATAAATAATAAACAAAGATACATCTATTATTAAACAGAAATAAAAAAAAAACATTAAACATAAAATATAACAAATAAATAAATTCTAAACAGTATATAAATATTACTGCTATAATGAATAATTGTGATTAATCACATCCAAAACAAAAGTTTTTGTTTATATAATATATGTGTGTATATTTTTTATGTATATATAAAGACACACATACAGCATATATTTTGAAAATATTTACATGTATATATTTATATTCATATAATTTATATTTTAACACATTTTTCTTAAATATATACACATATGTGTATGAATTTATATATATACATAATAAATATACACAGTACACACACATATATTATGTACACAAAAACAATTATTTTGGATGCAATTAATTGTGATTAATCATTGCCCAGCACTAATTATTTCACTATTAAACATGAACAAATTTATTAATCAAATCAATCAAATCACACTATTTAAAAAATAACTAAAAATATTGAAATATATGCCACTATCAAACATAAATAAATAATTAGAAATATGTATAAATATATCCCACTATTAAACAAAAAAAATAAATAAATAAAAATACATTAGATAAAAAAATATAAATATTTCACTGTTCAACATAAATAAATAAATAAATAAATAAGCCATTCTCACTATTAAACCAATAAAAAATATATTTAAATATACGGCCCTATTAAACATAAATAGCTTATTAAAAATATATCCCACTCTAATAAATAAAAAAATAAATTTGACGTTTGAAAAAAAGAAAAAAAAAGAAAAATCATATATTATGGCAAAATAAATAAATTAATTTTAAAAGCCACTTTTAAAAATTAATAAATGCATAATAATATCTACATATATATGCCACTTTTTAACATACAAACATAATAATTAAATAAATAAATAGATAAAAGCATAATTTTAACTTTTCAGTGAGGACTGGCAACTTACTTGTTAGTGGAAACTTGTTGCGTAATGTAAAATGTGTAAATGTCATGGAAATGAAGTCCCAATGCACACAATCTTAATGGTGCTTGATTTGGGATTGAAATCTGAACCAGACATGTTCTTGATGGGTTTGGTGAAAATCACCCAAGCGCACCTCAAACCCGACATAAAATGTCTAAAACTGGACATGGTTGACTTGTAAAGAGCAAACCAGCAACCTGCCAAAACCTTTACAAGAGTATTTTTAAAAGCATCTGTGATATCAATCAAGGTAATAACTGTATCCTATTTAATTAAATCTCACATCAAAGCCGTGCTTACAAAAGCATTAGTGGCGAATGCAAATGATTGCAGAGGGAGAAAGCAGGAGTAATTACAGTACAATGGGAGCAGGAGGTGGGGAGGGCGCTGGTTTCGACGGCTAAGCGCTATTACCGCTGCCGCTTTCATCCTGACCATTACCCTGGAACAAATGCAAATAGGTCTTATCAAATCAAAGAGTTGAGGATTAAAAAAACCCTGTTCATTTGACGCCGCCGTGGCCGTTCCATTTGCAGAAAGCAGAAAACATCCCGCGCGATTGCACCTTTCATCCGTGCGCGAGGAACGTTTTTCACGTCGACATTTTGAAATCTGCCGGTGGCCCATTTGACTGAAAGTTCTGAGGAAAGATAATACCGCCGGTCCATTGTCCTCTCAGTCACGTGCCGGTGCGTATAACAGCTTTTGGAAACGCGGAGCACGAAAACGGCTCTGTTCACGGCTTGCTATGATTGCAGTGGTTAGTCTGTTGTGTTTGCATTCATGACACTCTTGCAGCATAATTACATCTTAGACCTGAGTCATGTGTTAACCAAACGCCAACATTCAGAGCATTAAGGCCTTCGAGAGGCCTTTGACGTTTTCCAACGCACTGAATTCTATGGTGTTTTCCCAGATGCCACAAGGCGCACAGGTCAAGCTCTGTAACGTGTCACCAGACACTTTATAAATGGAGGAGATGGTCCACTTGAACATATAAATGAGAGCAATCATAACAGCAGCTGTACTCCTGCCCTACGGGTAAAACAGCCAATATCCCTTGTGATAGAGGCAGAGCCACACTCAATAAAGCAGCTGAATGCATTATAGTTCAAATAGCAAACAGCCTGTTTGTTTACTATGGACGATTCAAGTGCATAGCTGGGTTTTGAGTGATTTGAGCTTAAGAAGCACTGGTTTTTAAGCTGTGATATAATTATTGTTAGATTTTACTGAAACATAACACCACTTTTGGAGGTTTTAGTTTTTCTCCATTCAGTTAGATGAAGCTGTTCTTGCATGGCTGAAAACAGCCCAAGGCGTTACGAAAATGACCGTTGAGTGAACTTGCATTTAAGGGACTTTGGCGTCACTTAGAGAGTTCTAGGTGTTCCACTTTCTTACTTGTACAGTTTTTACTGTATACTCTGTACTTTCACTATTTTCTGGCTGCCTGGTAACCTTACAAAATCACCTTTCCACTAGATGCAGAAGTCCTAAAAAGTCCCTAAAGTCAACATAAACATTTGTACTTTTTTAACGATCGCATCTTATCTTCTTGCACAATTTTATTTGTGCTCATTATTCCAAATACAAAATTTAAGAAAAATCTGATAAAATTGCAATAATTGGTAACACTTTATTTTAAGGTGATGTAATTAGAGGTTAAATGCACTTACTGTAGTACTAACAGTAAATTATGTGTAATTACAAACAATTTTCCCCTAAATAAAACCTTGTAACAATTTTAGTGTTTATGCATTACATGTACTTACTGTAGTAACAGTAAATTATATGTAATTACAAGTAACTAATGCAAAATCAAACCTGGTAACACCTTATTTTAGTGTCATTGTCACCCTAAACCAAACCTGTTAACACCTTATTTTAACATTTTTGTTACACTTACTTACTGTAGTAATAACGGCAAATTATGCGTAATTACAGGTAACTAACCCTAAACCAAACCCAGTAACATCATATTTCAGTGTCCTTGTTACATTTTATATACACTTACTGTAGTAATAATAGTACATTACGCATAATTACAAGCAATTAACCCTAAACCAGATCTAGTAACACCTTATTTTAGGCCTGGTTTCATAGACAGGGTTTAGCCTAAGCCAGGATTAGGCCATAGTTCAATTGAGACATTTAAGTATTTTTATAAACGTGCCTTAGAAAAAAAAAACATTACTGGTGTGCATCTTGAGACAAAACAAAAGCATTGATATATTTTAAGATCACTCAGTGCAAGTTTCTTTAAGTTGAAAGAGCTCAGATTTAAATTTTAGTCTAGGACTAGGCTAAAGCCCTGTCTGTGAAACCGGGGGATAATGTCCTTGTTACATGTTACATGTAATTACTGTAGTAATAACAGTAAATTTTGCACAATTACAAGTAACTAACCCTAAAACAAACCTGGTAAAACTTTATTTTAGCATCCTTGTTACACACTACATTTAACTACTGTAGTAGTAACAGTAAGTTATGCATAATTACAAGTAACTAACCCTAAACCAAATGTTACCACTTTACAGTGTCACTGTTACACATGACATGAAACTACTGAAGTAATATTTATGCATAATTATGTATTTACAAGTAATTACAAGTACAACTAATTAATCGCAATAAGGTAACACCTTATTTTAGCATCCTTGATGTGCATCCTTACATGTACTTACTGTGTTAATAACAGTAAATTATGCATAATTGCAAGTTATTAACCCGAAATCAAACATGGTAACACTTTATTTTAACGTTCTCATTACACATTACAAGTGTTTATTGTGGTAATAAGTAAATTATGCATATTTCATGCAACTAACCCTAAACGAAACCCTGTTCCTAACCCTATAGTAAGTACATGTTGTTAATTAATATTACCCATTTGAATGTGTAATTACACTGTAACAAAGACACCAAATAAACTGTAACCCCAACCTTAACCCTATAGTATATGTAGTTAGTTCATTTTACTCAGCACTTATTTGCGTAATTACACTGTTACAATGTCACCTTAAAATAAAATGTAATCTAAAAATTAACTGCACATTATTTCTTTTCAGTTAATATCATGAATCCATTTCACTTTTCACAATCCAGTCAATTCCCACTCTTCACTCGAATATCTTATACATCAGATTTTGGGTGTAAAATACATTGAGCGAAGCATTTATGCTGACTTTAAGTCTTTTGTTTCCTATCTTGTTTTCAAGCGGAAGCAATCCTGATAGAGTGGAAACGCTACACTTGAAGATGGCATTTGTGATTTCTTCATTTTGAAACAGCTTAGCTGTGAAAAGCAAATTATGAATGTTCCAAATTAGCCAAAAAATTACAAAGTGAAATGAAAGAAAATTAGCATTATCAGATTTGTTTCTTCTGCTTATCTGTAATGAAAAAACATTATATATTGAACTGCCTCAGAATTAAAGCTGATGATTCCCTTAAAAGGAAACAAGCAGATCCAAATCAAGATGCAAAAAGAGAGGAAGAAAATCAGGGATAATCACCGGGCAAAAAAAAGAGATCATTGGCCTATCAGAGCTGCAAGAAGAGTGACCCCGTGACCTCTCTGAAGATGCCACATTCATGAGCACCTCGAGGCCTTTCCGGCAAGACGCATCGCTGACAAACACAGACAAACACATGGAAAGGAATCATCTGGTTTTCAATGAACTGCACAGAAAGTTGTGATTGGGGCCGCAATAGGAAAAGGGAGGAGCCAGGCACTACACGGGGGAGGAGTCTGAGAGAAAGACTGAAGCCTGATTGGTGGGAGACGAGCCCCGCCCCGAGGATGCAGAGACATACCGCAGAGTCAGAGGCCGTGGGCGCCTCGGGGAACGGCTGGCTAGGAGGTTTGTTGAGAAGAGAGTCCTGATGGAAAGAAAGGGTGAGATGGGACTAGACACACACATTCACACATTCACACACACAAATGCCATATGCAGGACAGTGAGACACACACACAAACAGAGACAGACAGATGAGAAACATGCCACACAGAGAGGTTAGAAGTCAAATTTTACAAATGAACAAAACACACATGCACAAGCTGACTGTCACACACTAGTACAGACTGTGCTAATGTATGAGAGGGGTGTGACAGGAAGTGACATGAGATGATCAATAATGATGAGCGTGAAGCGTGTGCAGTCTGAATAGATGAGAAGCAGCCGTGACCTTTCACTCTATAACTCTGCTAAATATCCACTTCTTACGGCTCATGTTACATCATGATCTATTCCCACTGTTCACGATTCCTGCAGCAAACGCTTGATAAATGTCAGATATATAGCAAGTGTTCTCATGGCGTCCAGTGCCACTTCAATATCAACTTCACCCTGTGCTACAGCGACTGGAGGAGTATTAGTAGCAGTAAAAGTATAGCCTAAAATAAATATTATGCATTAATAATAAAATGTAACATGTCAGAGAGTAGATGATTAAAATGAAAATTAATTATAATATTTAGTATAAATATATAATGTAATGTTTTTTAAAGAAGTCTCTTATGTTCATCAAGGCTGCATTTATTTGATCAAAATACAGAAAAAAAACAATATAAAAGAATAGTTTTTATTTTAATATACTTTAAAATATAATTTATTCCTTTGATGTCAAAGCTGTTACTCCAGTGTCTTAATTGTTACATGATCCTTTAGAAATTTTTTATTTAAAATAGAAAGGGTTTTGTAACAATATACAGTACTGTTCAAAAGTTCGGGGTCAGTAAATTTTTATTCTTTCTTTTTTTTTGAAAGAAATTAATACTTTCATTCACCAAGGAAGTGTTAAATGAATAAAAAGTGATAGCATAGATTTACATTGTTAGAAAATATTTAGATTTCGAATAAATGCTGTTTTTTTAAAACTTGTTATTCATCAAAAAATCCTGAATAAAAAAAAAAAAAAAAAAGAATAACAGGTTCCAAAAAATATTTGGCAGCACAACATTAATAATAAATCAAGCAAATCAGAATGATTTCTAAAGGATCAAGTGACACTGAAGACCGGAGTAACATCACAGGAATAAATTATATTTTAAGGTATATTAAAAGCCATTACTTTATATTAATAACATTTTGCAATATTACCGTTTTTTTCTGTATTTTTGGTCAAGTAAATGCAGCCTTAATGAGCACAAGAGACTTCTTTAAAAAGCATTACAAGTCCTACTAATCCCAAACTTTTGAGTGTATATATATAGATAGATAGATAGATAGATAGATAGATAGATTTATTATATATAAAAATATACAAATAATACAAATATATAAAAATACAAATATAAAAATTATTCGTTTTATGCATTTAAAGGTAACAGGGTTGGTATAAAATATTGTTTGAAAAATAAATATAATACATAAAAAAAAATGGCATTTTTATTTTTAATTAATATTAATTAATCTAAATAAAAACATCTTTTTGTGTGGCTTTCTTGTATTGTCTTATAAGACTGCTTTCTTAAGATTCATGATTTCAACATTAATCATTATTTATCTCCAATTTTTTTTACATTTTATTATCAATTTTTTGTTATGAATTACTTGTAGGTCTCATTTCATGTCATTTTTTAACCTTTGTCTTACTTATTTTCAGCTGCTAATTTTAAACCTTTGCGTCAATCACTTTTTCATAAGAAATGAACAATCAAGTAAATTTTTTATGCTGTGTTTTTGTTTCTGGAGAACCAAATATGTCGACTTATCGTAGAAGGAAAAAGTGGACATTTTCATCGTTATAATGACTGTTAATAACTGTTGCTACTGCAATTGTGACAAAACAACAACAACATAAAACACATCATATTTGTTGACCACTGCTGAAAAAGCATCGTCTTAAGATTCACTAATGAATATGACGTAACGGCACTAATACTTTGAGCCATTGAGATGTGAAAATACGATTTCATTAAAGTTCAGCAGTAACCTTTTCAAATGTAATATTTTATTAAAAGAACAATTTTCTGGTACAAATGGAACAGCTTTCTGACAATGACCTTTACATATAGGTGTAACACGTCTGACTTCAAGATGATTTGCGGATTTTCATGGTGAATTTACGGGACCTTGATGAAAATGTCTACTTTATCATTCTATGATAAGTGGATTTGTTTCTCCTGGAATAAAATGAAGGATTAACGCAGCAGAATAATTAACAATAACTCAACCTGATCGCTCATTCCTTATGATAAATAACACTAAATCGGCAGATGGGAATGTTTGTTGACGTAGTCGAATGCTATGGATTCTAATAGATTTAAGTTGATGAATTTTCATTACTGACTCCTTGTGACTTTTATGCCTGTTTGCCCTCAAGCTCCGTTTGAAGAATCTGCACTTACAAGCAACCAAACAAACACGCTAATGACTTAATTGCTGGATATGAGCAGCTGTGATCGGAGACACCTTATGGGCTTCTGGAGGAAATCAGAGCCCTCCTGCTGAGAAACATCTGGAGATTTACAAATATTTACACTTAATTACTCCTCATTTAGAGCCAACCTGGACCCGCTGCACATTAAATACGCCAACAGAGAGAAAGAGACAGACATGTGACCAGTGAATCCTGCTAACAAAGGAGGCAATTGCTGCTTGTTGCTCATATTAAGCATCCACAAAGATTACGAGCAGGCACTTACAACAGACGCACACAAATACAGCACGAACTCTAAAACACCTCGTTTATGCTCACTTTCTCTTGCTTCAACACATGCACGGTCTTGTCTGATGTTTTTTAATGCACAGATGACGTTACCTGAGAATTAACCGTCTGACCCATGGGAATCCTCGAGCACTCTAATGCAAACTGCTTCACGCAGAAATAACAGCCCTGCAAGAGTCAGAATAACATTGTGTGTTAGCAGAGGAACAGTTATCCATCAGCTGAACATAAATTCATCACTGCTTAGTTCGCCTTATTCAGGAGCTTTTTAAGGCAAAATAAATCAAAACTGGCTCCATTAACTTTCTTAATTCAGCCCGTTAATTCATGATTCGTCTGTGCACACTATTACGCTATAATAATAATATATCAAAGTAATTATTAAATTAAATTAAATTAAATTAACATTCTAAACCCATCTATTAAAACAATCACATTATTTTGGAGCTTTTGGAATGTATTATTATTATTATTATTATTATTCAAATCATAAATTTGAACAAACCAGTAATAATAATAATAATAACAATAATATTTTTTTATTACCATCATCATTACTAGTATCATAATAATTCTTATTATTATAATTATTAGTGAACTAAATAGGACATGCATTAAATAAATAAATAAACAAACAAATCTTAAACCCATTTATTAAAACAAATCACATTATTTTATAACATTATTATTATTATTATTATTATTATTATTATTCAAACAATAAATTTCAGCAAATCAGTAATAATAATAATAACAATAACAACCACAAAACTTCAACAACAACATATTATTATTATATTATTATTACTACTACTACTACTACTATCATTATAATAATTCTTCTTATTATGAGAATTGTTAGTGAACTAAATAGGACATGCAACTCTTGTCAATCAATCAATCAAATCATCCTAAACCCATTTATTAAAACAAATCACATTATTTTATCATATTATTATTATTATTACTATTATTATTATTATTATTCAAATCACAAATTTGAACAAACCAGTAATAACAATAATAATAATTAATTATTATTATTAATATAATAACAATATTAATAATATTATTAATAACAATTTTTATTAACGAACTAAACAGGACATGCAACCCTGCCAATAAATAAATAAATAAATAAATAAATAAATAAATAAATAAATAAATAAATAAATCCTAAACCCATTTATTAAAACAAATCACATTATTTTATCACATTTTATTATTATTATTATTATTATTATTATTATTATTCAAATCATAGATTTCAGCAAACCAGTAATTAATAACAATAATAATATTTTTTTTGCCCCCAAATTTATGGACTTCTATGGCATAAGTCATCTGCTGGTGTTGACGATTTCTATACATGATTTTTGTCTTACTTGTGGGTAAACTGAGATTTCAGTCAGAATTCATGATTACTAAATCACACAGAATAGAAAAAAAACGCATTATTAATCGCATACGTTAACACGTTAACTTTGATAGCCCTAATCTACAAATCAAGCCATGCCATTAAATTAATTTGAATTTGAATTGAGAGAGATTTTAGACGTGAGCAGGGCTGGAGATCAGATAATGACGCAGTGTTTCCTTGCTGTTGATTCCGTGTGTTCAAATATTAATAAGCATAAATGGCGTGAGAGCGGGCCAGAACCCATTAAACATCTCTCTCCTCGATGTCCGCAGAGACTTTCACAACGTTCTTGTGAAAAGCCCAGTGTTTGCTTTCGGCTGATGTGCTAAGAGGCAGATTCTATGCCCTGATCTGCACTGAGACACACAGAGAGATGAAGGTCTCACTTGAAAAGCCAGTTCCATCAGCACGATTCCTCCTGGCAGCGCCCTCTGCAGGTGATACGACGTCGAGCTCGATGCACCGCTTTGCTGAGAGATGCAAAAAGTACACAATCAGTGCATGTGTTAGTCATTGTCTGTTACAATGGTGCCAGTGCAAGTCATTTTATTGCAGATGTATTACTGTTCAAATTTTAGGGTCAGTAACATTTTTTTTAAGCAATTAATATTTTTATTCAGTAAGGACGCATTAAAGGATTTCTTAACTTCCAGAACAAAAATTTACAAATAATGTACTCACCCCCTTGTCATCCAAGACGTTCATATCTTTCTTTCAGTTGGAAGAAATTATGTTTTTTTTGAGGAAAACATTTCAGGATTTCTCTCCATATAGTGGACTTCTATGGTGCCCCTGAGTTTGAACTTCCAAAATGTAGTTTAAATGCAGCTTCAAAGGGCTCTAAAGGAAGAAGTGTCTTATCTAGCGAAACAATTGTTTTTGTTTGGTTTTTTTTTAATTACAATTGATATACTTTTTAACCTCAAACGCTCGTCTTGTCTAGCTCTGTGTAAACTTTTTTCTGGTCATGACAGTTAGGGTACGTCTAAAAACTCCCATCTCATTTTCTCAACTTCAAAATCATCCTACATCGCTGCAGAAGTACCGACCCAGCGTTTACAAAGTGAACATGCAAAGAAGATCAAACACCTTTACAAAAAAAAAGGTAAAACAGCAATAAAGGGCGATTTCGAAGTTGAGGGAAAACATGAGATGGGAGTTTTTAGACGTACCCTAACTGTCATGAACGGAAAAAACAAAGTTCACACAAAGCTAGACAAGACGAGTTTTTGAGGTTAAAAAGTATATACAGTTGCAATCAAAATTATTCAACCCCCTTGACCTGCAAGACATTTTGATCCAGAGAACAAAATTTAGTGAAAACAATTCAACAAAGGCATCTGTACACTATTGGAGAAAGTTTGTCATTACACATTTGAATAATTCTGAGAACGCAAGTAAGTAAGTAACGTAAGAAAAAAATAAAAAATTAAATTGGCTCTAAATGTTCATGTTCAAAATTATTCAACCCCCAAAAGTAAAATTTGGTGCAGAATCTTTTATTCTTTAAAACCACCAATAATCACTGCTTGAAAGTGCTTGGAAGCTTCTGTCACCTCTCTACTGCAATCTTGGCCCATTTCTTGCCTGAAAAACATTTCAGATCACTGATAATCTTTGGTTTTCACATTGCCACTGCTTTAATCAAATTCAAGCAAATATTTTCAATGAGAATTAAATCTGGAGACTACGGGCCACTCAAGAACATTCTATGACTGATTCCTGAACCAAGCATAAGTAGATTTTGATGTATACTTTAGGATGATTGTCCTGCAGGAAAGTCCATTGA
>JAHKKF010537007.1:0-15733 GCA_019740295.1 Labeo calbasu
ATTATTTTTACAGATTAATTAAAAACCACTGCATGGATTTTTATCATTATAGGGTAGATTTGTACATACACTGACAACACACATTAATTCAGATAAATGCTGTTTTTCTGACCTTTCTATTCATCAAAGAAACCTGGACAAATTCTACTCAGCTGTTTTCGCTTTTTGAGCAGCAAATCAGAATATTAGAATGGTTTCTGAAGGATCATGCGACTGGAGTAATGATGCTAAAAAGCAGCTTTGAAATCACAGAAATAAATTACATTTTTAAAAATACATTCAAATAGAAAACAGTTATTTTAAATGGCAAATGCAGGCTTGGCGAGCAGAAAAAAACATTTTTAAAAATATGAACGGAACACTCAGTCTGTTATCTCCAAATGCCTGTGCACATGACCTGCATAGAGCGACCATAAATAACATCAGAATTTATGCAGCCTGGAAAACGATGTTGAAAAGCGCTCTGGCCTCTTTGACCGCATGTCTTGTCTCTTAATTTCATTAGTGTCTGGTCTTTTAGTGAAAGAGGCTCATGGCTCTATAATATCTGTACCTCCATCAGCTCAGTCAGAGGGGCTGTAATGGGCTGCCATCCCAGAAAACACACACACACACACTGGAGGTAAATGTGAATCTCTTGATCAGGTTTCTGCTGGGTTTGCACTACAGTGCAGGCGTCCTGCAGGAATGCCATATGGGAGCTGCCGCATATTTCAGCTGCTCGCGGCACGTGGGTCATCAGAGCACTGTCGACTACAACACACATCATATGTGTTCATTAGCCCGAACAGACCTTGCGCTGACACTTCAACTACAAACCTGTACATACAATGCATTTTACAGATATTTGCATTCACAACGACTAACAAACAGTTGCATGTTCCTGTGAATAACTGTATGGCTTTAATGCACAGTCCTTAATTAAAATGCATTGATGATTAACACTCAAACTCTTACGTTACATCAGCATGTTTTATGCATTAGGTACATTCCAATATACCGTTATTGACCCTCATTTCATGCCTCTAAAAAGAAAGCATATTCTGTCTCAGTCTCTTATGGCTGCTCGCGGCTACACGACTGACCAAACGCAATGCCATTAAACTTTAACGATTGCTCGTCTCCCAGCATTATGCTTTATGCTAATGCAGAGAAATGAAACATCAAGCCAAAAGAACGGACACAAAGAGAGGAAATTAACATTCAGCTTTGATTTCCTGACATTTGACTTAATGCGTGTCCGAGAGCACAGAATATTCTCTGGTTCATCCATAAACATGATCCTGCCCAAAGCTTAAAACACTTAATGGAGAAATCAGAGGTTTCATTTATATCTAAGCATATAAATACATTGTATAGATATTGCACCAGGAGCCACGTGGCCCCTCCCACCACAGGAAGGGAGATGACTGACAGCCGTCAATCAAAGATCAAAGAGTGTAAAGTCTGTGCGCGTGTCTGCTGGGACAGGAAATCATCTGTGATGAATGACTGACAGCTGGAGAGAGAAAGAAAACAAGCCTGGAAAGACACAAGCGTGTTCATCATAAGAACAGACACAGCGGAGCGGAGCGTACCTGCTAGTCTCGTAAATCCCTGTCATCTCTCTCTCTTATTTTTATGATCATTCGGCGTGTCCAAGAGGAACAGAATGCATGAGACAGTCTGTACTTTGTTAAAGCCCCACAGAGACTGGAAATACACAGAGACGGAGAGAGAGACGATGGTACAGGAGTGCAACCTGCCGGCGAGTCACAGTGAATGTAGATTTACAGGCAGACATAAGCCTCCATTAGCTAACAGTGTTTATTATAGACAAATAGCCTTAGATTAAATCCGTGCAGACAGATTTTGATTCTAGAAGTGTTATTTTAACAACCAAAAACTGCTTACGTAGAGCAACTACAGCAAAAACAGGAGTAAAACCGGATAAATGGGAAGAAGTGTATACTGAAAGAAATTGTTTTTTTTAAGTAATTTCCACTCAGAAATTGCTAGTAATGTGACCCTGGACCACAAAACCAGTCTTAAGCAGCATGGATATATTTGTAGCAATAGCCAAAAATGGGTGAAATTTAATTTTTTCTTTTAATGCCAAAAATCATTAGGATATTGAAGATATTTTGTAAATTTCCTACCGTAAATATATCACAACTTAATTTTTAATTAGTAATATGCATTACTTAGAACTTCATTTGGACAACTTTTCTCAATATTTAGATTTTTTGCATCCTCAGAATCCAGATTGTCAAATAATTGTATTTCAGCCAAATATTGTCCTATCCTAACAAACCGTACATTAATGCAGGGGTGCCCAAGCCTGTTCCTGGAGATCTACCTTCATGCAGAGTTTAGTTTCAACCCTAATCAAACACACTTGTCTGTAATTATCAAGTTCTTCAGATCCTAATTAGTTGGTTCAGGTGTGTTGGATCAAGGTTGGAGCTGAACTCTGCAGGAAGGTAGTTCTCCAGGAACAGGGTCGAGCACCCCTGCATTAATGGAAAGCTACTTTATACAGCTTTCAGATGATGTATAAATCTCAATTTCAAAAAACTGACCCTGGTTTTGTGGTCG
The DNA here is from genome assembly GCA_019740295.1 of Labeo calbasu. Lineage (NCBI taxonomy): Eukaryota > Metazoa > Chordata > Actinopteri > Cypriniformes > Cyprinidae > Labeo > Labeo calbasu. Next base: position 2,578 of record JAHKKF010537007.1, read on the forward strand.
AGGGTCACATATGAAAAGAAACGGCAAGTAATGCATTGAATTAAACATTACATTTTAAAGTCGAAAGGCAACTCCTACAATAATCTACTCTAATAACTTAAAAAAAAGTGGAGTGTAGGGCAGAAATTATTAGACTGAGTGGTAAATTAGTCTTTATGATGGATGGTTATAAAATAAGAGGGCTTGGTGACATCTAATAATACATTCAATAATGTATTTAAAGCATGAGCAGGGTTTTGAGGAATAGTTCACTCAAAATGAAAATATCCTCACCCTCAGGCCATCCAAGATGTAGAGGAGTTTGTTTATTCATCAGATTTGGAGAAATGTTTCATTACATCACATGCTCATCAATGGATCCTCTGCAGTGAATGGGTGCCGTCAGAATGAGAGTCCAAACAGATGATAAAAACATCACACTAATACACAAGTAATCTACACCACTCTAGTCCAATCAATTAACATCTTGAGAAGACAAAAGCTGCATGTTTGTAAGAAACGAATCTATCATTAAGACGTTTTTATCTTTAAAGGAACACTCCACTTTTTTTTGAAAATAGGCTCATTGTCCAACTCCCCTAGAGTTAAACAGTTGAGTTTTACCGTTTTCGAATCCATTCAGCTGATCTCCGGGTCTGGCGGTAGCACTTTTAGCACAGCTTAACTTAGATCATTGAATCTGATTATACCGATAGCATCTCGCTCAAAATGACCATATATAATGACAATATTTTTCCTATTTAAAACTTGACTCCCTAACTACATTGTGTACTAAGACTGACGGAAAATGAAAAGTTGCAATTTTCTAGGCTGATATGGTTAGGAACTATACTCTCATTCCGGCGTAATAATCAAGGAACTTGATGCCGTACTATGGGTGCAGCAGGCGCAATGATATTACGCAGCGCCTGAAAGTTACCGGCACTAAGTTTGTGTAGATGCAGAGTTGTAGCCGGCAAAGTTGATGTAATATCATTGCACCCGCTGCACCCATGGTACGGCAGCAAAGTTATTCGATTATTACTCCGAAATGAGAGTATAGTTCCTAGACATATCGACCTAGAAAATCGCAACTTTTCATTCTTCGTCCATCTTTGTACACGATGTAACTACAGAAGAGTCACGTTTTAAACAGGAAAAATATTGAAACTCTTTGGTCATTTATGAGCGCGATGCTAACGGTCTAATCGGATTCAATGATCTATGCTAAGCTATGCTAAGCTATGCTAAAAGTGCTACCGCCAGACCCGGAGATCGGCTGAATGGATTAAAAAAACTCAGCTGTTTAACTCTAGGGGAGTTGGAAAATGGAGGTTTTTTTTTTTTTTTTTTTTTCAAAAAAAGCCTTTAAGTCATCACTTTCAGCTTAAACATGCATCTATAATCTATAATAACGCTTCCTCCAATAAAAATGTCCATCTCCTTTTGTCTTTCACATCAAAGTCTACCCACATATTTGTTTAGAACTGTTTTGGACTGTGTTTGATCTGTGCAGGTTTCTCTCCTGATTCAGTCCAGACCACTTTTTCCACTGTTGGAAGCAATATTATGGATAAAAAAAGTTAAAAAATGTCTTAATGATGGATTTGTTTCTTACAAACATGCAGCTTTTGGTTTCTCAGGATGTTAACAGATGGACTGGAGTGGTGTGGATTACTTGTGGATTATTGTGATGTTTTTATCAGCTGTTTGGAGTCTCATTCTGACGGCACCCATTCACTGCAGAGGATCCATTGGTGAGCAAGTGATGCTACATTTCTCCAAATCTGATGAAGAAACAAACTCATCTACATCTTGGATGCCCTGCGGGTGAGAACATTTGCAGCAAATTTAATGTTCCTTTACCTGTAGGTTGTTCAAATCTCACACATGCACACCAACTATTTCATCCACTCATAGTATTTTACTCATAGTTCCGTAATATAAACTGGGATAAAAAACATCATCCCTCCACCTGAGATGTTTGTTGTCGTTGCGATGGATGTGTAACAGGTAAACATTACCATACAACTATAAGTGTCTAGCGCATTCACTTCTGTATTCGCTCCATTAACGCTCAGGAGTCGTTTAAAGAACATGAGAACATATTCAGATAAACACGCACAGCTTGAGCCGCTCGTAATGGGTAGGAAAAACACTTCACAAAAATGACATCTGTGTGTTCTTGGGTGCTTATTCAAGGCAAGTGGATGCGTGTGTTTACTAGTCAGAAATAAAAATAAAACTTCAATTTAAAAGCAGCACAAGTTTTATTACATACCATATGAAAGGCTTTTGGCTTAAACTGGGGTTCTTTGTTGTCATGTGACCATTAACATGCAAATGTGCTGTTAAATTATTGTAATATTTACTAAAAGCTTACTAAGAACCATTAAAGAACCTTTATTAGTGATGTTTACACACTCAGCAATCGCCTAGCAACAACAAAGTGTTTTGGAACTCTACTGTAACAACTGCATAGCAACATCCTGGCAACCAGTCAAAACATTGCTGTGCAGAATTCAACACTTTAATAATCAAAACCTGTTCAGGAATATAGAGACAAATCTTTTCATTAAAGGTGCTTGTCTTGCAATGTCAGTTCATCTGCAGTTAGATTGTGATTGCATGTGTGTGTGCGATGCATGGTTGATTTATTGGAGCGGGGGGAACAGATTCCACTCATGCGGATGATGATTGTAATTCCGTTAGGGAAAAATCGCTGAGCTGGCTTCTCCTGTCGCACAGAAGGTCACAACATTCCCGCTGATGGCTGGGGAACACACAGTATTCCAAATAGGAGAGCTGCAGTTATACTGGCTCATTCATTTGACATTAGTAACATTTTGCCACTCATTATTCCCCAGTTTCACCTACATCAAACTGCTTTATCAGCAGATATCACCTTCTCTCTCAGGCAAAGTCACACCCATCAAATGCAATAAGACATAATATTTACTAAAGTATTAAATTAGTTTAACATACTAAACTCTACTGAAGCCTCTGTGTGTTTGGAATCTTTTGCCAGTCAATGATTGACAGAATCATTCTGATTAGCCCCGCCTCTTCCTGCAGAGTAATAAAAGCAAAATAAAAGCTTGATGGTTTTATGTTTGAAAATAAATGTACATAAATTGACATAAATAGGTAGATGTAAAATAAAATGATTTTTATATGATTTATTAAACACTTGATGTTTGTATTTTATAGGTAAATTTTACAATATAGCCAAAATTTAGGATAATATTTTCTTATTTAGCAATACTAATACTACTACTACTACTGCTACTAACTAACAACTATTATTATTATTAAATAGTCATATTTATATATAATAAATTACATATAAATATAAATTGTTTTAAAAACAAATAACAAACAAATGTATAATATATTATAATTCATTATAGTCAAAAAAAAATGTTTTTTTTTTTAAGAAGTCTCACCAAGCCTGTATTTATTTGATACAAAGTACAGCAAAAACAATAACATTTTGAAATATTTTTACTATTTAAAAAAACTGTTTTCTATTTGAATATATTTGTAAAATGTAATTTATTTCTGTGATTTCAAAGCTGATTTTTTTGCATCATTGATCCAGTCACATGATCCTTTAGAAATTATTCTGATATTCTGATTTGCTGCTCAAAAAACATTTATTATTATTATTGTTAAGGTGAAAACAGCTGAGTATAATTTTTTCAGGTTTCTTTGATGAATAGAAAGTTCAGAAGAACAGCATTTATCTGAAATAGAAATCTTTTATAACATTATAAATGTCTTTATCATCACTTTTGATCCATTTCAAGCATCCTTGCTAAATAAAAGTATTAATTTCTATCATTTCTTTCCCAAAAAAGCTTTTGAATGGTATAGTGTATAATGTTACAAAAGCTTTTATTTCAGATAAATGCTGGTCTTTGGATCTTTCTATTCATCAAAGAATCCTGAAAAAAATGTACTCAACTGTTTTAAAAATTGATAATAATAATAATAAAAGTTTCTTGAGCAGCAAATCAACATATTAGAATGATTAGAAGGATCATGTGACACTAAAGAGTAATGATGCCGAAAATTCAGATTTAATCACAGAAATAAATTACATTTTAAAATATATTCAAAATGAAAACAGTCATTTTAAATAGTGAAAATATTTTAAAATTTTACTGTTTTTACGGTACTTGGATCAAATAAATGCAGGCTTCTTTAAAAAAACAAAAATCTTACTGTTCAGAAATATTTGACTGGTGTACATAAATTATATATAAAATAAAATAAATATATAAAACAAATGCATGCTTTAAAATGAATGAATGAATTAAATTATTTACATTTATGGTCAGCCCTACAAACATGCACAGCAACTTTGGATAGATCGATCAATCGTTCATTGCATTTTAAATTGCGATCACATTTTTTTTTTTCTTGAAAATGACAGATTTTTCCCCCAAAATCATTTAGCCCTACTGTGCACTTTACCAAATACAGTCATGCATTTAAAAACACACACCGTGCACAGTCATACTGTGAAAATAATACAAGTACTATTCTAGTGTGCTATTCTGAACACTCCCAGTGGCTCTGATGGTGCATGAATAAGGCCTCCCATTACACAGAAAATAGAAAACAAAACAGCAGTCAGCTCTCGTGCATGCAGCCTGTTTTTTCACCAATAGAGGGCGCAACACACACGTTCACCCAAGACAACCTGCATTAAATAACACTAGTGCACGACTCTGTCTCTCTACAGAGAGCAGGTGTTCCTCTGATAAGAGCCGAACACACATTACTGCACGTACACACACACACAGGCTCAAACACAATACAAACACTTTCCTTTGTGCAGCCGCTTTACAAACGCAGGGTGTTTCCCTTGTGCTCCTGGTGTGTGTGTTAAAAAACACAATGATCCATAAAATCTCATTCCGTCCTCGAGCCGAGGCCTTGGTTGGGTGTGGAAACACATTAATCGATCAATGAACAGCTGTACTGAAACTATTAGGACCGTTTCTTCAATGCTTGGTTTGCAGGACAAACACAGGTGTTATTTAGCGCATGTTCCTGTCTGTATCAGGATTCACTGATTGTTTTATTGATGTGCTGCTGAGATCAGGCTGTTCAAACATATGAAATGGATTTTGCCGATGTGAAGATGGCCTGCAAATACAGTCTGGTTGAAAACAGATTTTTATCACACTAGAAAATGCATAATAAACATTCACTGCACTACCTATTGGAGAATGGATTATCTGTGCTATTCAAGAGGATTCAGGAGGTTATTTAACAGATATGATGAAAGTAAATCAGTCAAAACCTGTCTGGCTCATATTTTACAACAAAACGTAAAGAAAAAGTAAATATATTTTTGCATAAAGACAATGAAGGCTATTTTAGGACCTTTAAGATTTACTGCATTGCATTGTGATGATTTCATGACATCTAGGCACCCCCATTTTCATTATTATTAAGCAAGAATTAAAAACAAAATACAAAAAACATTTCTTACTATTGTATAAAGAAAATAAAAATAATAAGTAATAGATTTTATGTAAAATTCAGTTTAATGAAAATCACCATTAAAATGAGAATTACAAATAGTACAAAAGTAAAATAATAATAATAATAATAATAATATGAATTATTAAATATTAATTATAAATCAAATATTAATTATATATATATCATTATAAATTATTTAATTGATTTATTTAAAAAGTTACATTATTATCATTTTAATAAGAAAATAGAAATATAGCATTTAAATGATAAAATAATCATTTCAATTAAAATAATATACATTCATACATTAATTTATTTAAAAATAAATGTATAACAATGTACATAGAAATGAATGACATGAATTGTTAAATATGAATTATATATATTGTTATAAATAAATATTTAATTATAAAAAAGACAATTGTTGTTATTTTAATAAGAAAATAANCATTCATACATTAATTTATTTAAAAATAAATGTATAACAATGTACATAGAAATGAATGACATGAATTGTTAAATATTAATTATATATATTGTTATAAATAAATATTTAATTATAAAAAAGACAATTGTTGTTATTTTAATAAGAAAATAAAATATACAATTTAAATTATAAAGTAATAAATGTAATTAAAAATGAATGAAAATCATATACATTAATTCATTTAAAGATAAATGTATAATGTACGTAGAAATGAATGAAATAAATATTCATTATAAATTACATATTGATTATATATTATTATATATAACTGATTTATGAAAAAAAATAAATACAAATTAATTTAAAATAAATGTATAAATAATGCACATAGAAATAAATAATATGACTGATGAAATATTAATTATAAATTAAATATTAATATAATTAAAAATGAATTAATTTATTACTAATGAATTCATTTATAAATTAATTAATTTATTGTTAATGAATTAATTTATAAATTAATTCATTTATCAATTAAATGAATTAATTTAGAAAGCTAAATTCTCATTATTTTAATAAGAAAATAAAAATACACATTTTAAATTTTAAAATACATTTAATAAAAATCATATACATTTTTACATTATTTTAAAATAAATGTATAACAATTTGCACATAAATTAATGACATGAATTATTAAATTTTAATTATAAATTAAATATTAATTATTTATTATTATAAATATAAATAAGAATATAAAATATACAATTTAAATGATAAAGTAATACATTTATTGAAAAATTTATAAAATTGAATGAAAATCATTTAAATTAATTTATTTAAAAATATATAATGTGCATAGATATGAATGACATGAATTATGAAATATTAATCATAAATTAAATAGTACTTATATATATATATATATATATATATATATATATATATATATATATATTGTTAGAAATTAATATTTATTTATGAAAAAGCTAAATTTTTATTTCCATAAGAAAATAAAAATATACAGTTCAAATGAATCTCTCTCTATATATATTTAATAAATGTAACGGTTCTAAGAAAACATTAATGCAAAATATAGGCTTTTTTTTTTTTTATCTCTTATATAGCATGCATGCTGGTGCATCCCATACCATATCATATCATAGATGTATGATAGATATAACAGTGGCACCAATGAGCTAACACACAGTTATACATGCAAACGCAAAACTGTATACAACAAGATGCTATAGTGTACGCCACAGTACCGGCACTGCACACTCAAAAGCATGTAGTACACAAATATTACAGGATCATTTAATCGCAGCTCTCAGATCTCAACAGCGGTTCAACACGGGCAAAACTTAAGACAGTAAATCTATACGATTCCTCTAGGACGGTGAAACAGACACAGTAGCAGAATCGGGCTGTAGTGTGTGTCAAGGACTGAGAATCAATTTCAGGCCGTTTCTCTCTGCACTGAGAGCGAAGAAAAGAGCAGGTCGATATCTGCAGTCAGCATTGCCTCTGACAAACCCATCATCAGACAAAAGAAAAATGCACGATGAACGATTCTTCACAGCAGAGCTGCAGTCGGAGATCACGTCTCACACACACAAAATATAAGACAGAGAAAAAAGAAAAGACCTCGAGTTGTTAACGGCTGTAAACGGTCACACTGAATCTGTGAACAATTTCTCCTCAGATTAGACACAGTGTAGTGACAATGAAATACTCCAATGACTAATACAATACTTTTATGGTCGCTATGAACTTTCACTGTGTGGACAAGAAAGTCTACGAGAGTAGAAAGTGTTCTCCAAACACTTGCAATAATTCTTAAATGTGTTTGAAAGAAACTTCTGCTCACCAATGCTGCATTTATTTGATCATAAATACAGAAAAAGCTGTAAAAATTGTGAAATATTATTATCATTTAAACTAACTGTTTTCAATGTGAATATATTGTAAAATGTAATTTATTCCTGCGATGAAAAGTTGAATTTTCAGCATCATTACTCCAGGCTTGATATCACATGATCGTTCAGAAATCATTCTAATATGCTGATTTGTTGCTCAAGAAACATTTACATTACTATTCAAAATTTGGGTTAAGTAAAATAAAAAAAAAAGAAAGAAATTAATGATTTTACTGGGCAAAGGCACAATACAATAGGTTACAAGATATTTCTATTTCAAATAAATGCTGTTCTTTTGAACTTTCTACTCAATAAAAAAATCCTGAAAAATAAAATGTATCTTGGTTTGCACAAAAATATTGTGCAGCACAACTGTTTACAACATGGATAATAATCAGAAATGTTTCTTGAGGAGCAAATCAGCATATTAGAATGATTTCTGACAGATCATGTGACACTGAAGACTGGAGTAATGATGCTGAAAATGCAGCTTTGATCACAAAAATAAATTACATTTTACAATATATTCAGATAGAAAACAGCTATTTTAAATGATAATAATATTTCACATTTTTACACATTTTTAAATAAAAGCAGTCTTGGTGAGCAGAAAAGACTTTTTTCAAAAAGAAAAAAAAAATACTCTTTTGACTGGTAGTGTACATAAGACAAAATTGATTGTAATTTCTCTTTAAGCAAACACTCCTTCATCAACAAAGTTTCACAGTATACTGAGAGCTAACATTACCATAAAAACAACCTCCGGACAGAAAAGGCAGCGGTGTGCTACAGAAAGCTGTGTTTATGAGCGGTTTGGGTGGTCTCATCTATCAGGGCGACACCAACCCACAAATACAGTTTGCTTTAACAGGCTGATTTGCTTCAGTTGAGGAGTTTTTCCTCACAGCACGTTCTGCCAGCAGCTGGGGAAGGTAAACTGACCCTGGATCAGAAAACTGAACGCTTGTGGAGCAAAACACCCCCTACTGGATGGACAGAGTAACACAGACTTACAAAGAAATAAGAGTTACAAAAAAAGTCAATTTATCGCAGTGCTATTTTAGTGTTTAGATTAAGTTTTGTTCAATTTTTACTAGTTTAGTTTTTTTTGCCTATATATATATATTTTTTTCATCATCTGTGTGTGTGCATGTATTTGTCAGAGGTGTCGTCAGACTGTGGCATCATCCTGTCTTAGCCAGTTAGCCAAATGTTGAGAAATATCAACACCACAAACCCCTGAGATTTGCAATTTGCAGGAACAGACACACAGAGTGTTGTGTTGTAAGCTTTGACTGTTGACGCCTATTTATACCATTAAATATATACAGCATGTAAAGTAAAGTCACAGCAGAGGTATGATGATTTCTATAACCTTGTGACAATTTACTATTGTAAATACAGTGATTATGGATAGTGCTAATACTGAAAAATAAATACCGTTTTATTGCAGCAACAATCAGGTACAAACTATGATTACCGTGATAAATTTCTGTTCTTTAGATCCATTAAAAGCTAATTAGTAACTTAAAGAGCTCCTGCTAAAGACACTTTAGATTCGAGGAGTGATGAATGAATGAGAGCGACGTATGGACAAAAATGAATAACTGCATGCGAAAACATGTTCAGCCGTCTTCTACATGCCGGAAAATATGCAGTGTTATTTTAGTATTATTTATATAGCATCACATTTATTTATATATTCATGGGTTTAATTTTTAGTAATTTTGTTATGCACTTCTGTCATTTGCACATTTTATTTGTTACTGTAAAGGTTTTTTTTTTTTGTTTAAATTTTTATTTATTTGCAGTTATTATGCAGTTATTCCAGTTAGTAATTGTAGTGCTTCAACTTAAACTTATTTCAGTTAGGGAATATTTCTTATTGTCATAATTTAAGTTTATGTTTTTTATCTAGTTTATATTTGTATTTAATTTTCATTGCAACTTTATTTCAATTAACAAAATGTTTTTAAAAATTTTAGTCTTTGTTAACAATAATAACCCTGGTCCAACCTTTGAGACACAACGGCAACCACTGAGAGCACCCTAGCAACAATCCACAATGTCATAGCAACCACCCTAAACACCCTAGCAACCAACTACAATGTAACAGCAACCACACTGAACACCCTAGCAACAATAAACATCATAGCATGCATCCTGACCTCAACACCCTAGTAACCACTTTAGTGACTATTCACAATGTCACAGCAACCACCCTGAACACCCTAGAAACGCCCTAGCAACCACTTAGAACACCCTAGCAACCATGCACAATGTAATAGCAACCACCCTGAACACCCTAATAACTGCATAGCAACACCCTAGCAGACTGCAGACTAGCAAACTGCCCCTATAGATTGTTTTGGCACACCTTCACCATCGTGAACCCCCTAGCAACACCCTAGCAACCATCCACAATGTAATAGCAACCACCCTGAACACCCTAATAACTGCTTAGCAACAACCTAGCAGACAGCAGACTAACAGACCTTGAAGACTGTTTTGGCACACATTAACCACTGTGAACACCCTAGCAACCATCCACAATGTCATAGGATCCACCCTGACCTAAACACCCTAGTAACTACTTACAGCAACCTATTGACTATTCACAATGTCACAACAACCACCATGAACACCCTAGCAATGCCCTAGCAACCACTTAGTACACCCTAGCAACCATGCACAATGTCATACAACCACCCTGAACACCACAGAAACTGCTTAGCAGCACCTTAGCAGACTGCAGACTAGCAAACAGCATTTTAAGACTGTTTTGGCACACATTAACCATTGTGAACACCCTAGCAACGCCCTAGAAACCATGAACAAAGTCATAACAACTACCTTGAACACCCTAGCAACTGCTTAGCAACACCCTAGCAGACTGCAGACTAGCAAACAGACCCTGAAGACAGTTTTGGTACACATTACCCATTGTGAACACCTAGCAACACCATAGTAACCACACACAATGGCACAGAAGCCTCTCTAAACACCCTAGCAACTGCTTAGCAACACCCTAGCAGATTGCAGACTAGCAAACAGACTCTCAAGACTGTTTTGGTACACCTTAATCATTGTGAACACCCTAGCAACCTCCTAACAATCATCCACAATGTCACAGCTACCACCCTGAACACCCTAGCACCATTCACAATGTCATAGCATCCTAGTACACGCTAGTAACCACTTACAACATCCTAGTGACTACTGACAACGTCACAGCAACCACCATGAACATCCTAGCAAGGCCCTAGCAACCACTTAGTAGTCAAGTCAAGTCCCTGACCCTGAAGACTGTTCAGGGCACACCTCAACCATTGTGAACACCATAGTAACACCCTGGCAACCATCTACAATGTCATAACAACCTCCCTGAACATCCTAACAACTACTTAACAACACCTTAGCAGACCGCAGACTAGAAAACAGACCATGAAGACTGTTTTGGCACACCTTAGCCATTGTGAACACCCTAGCAAGCCTCCACAATGTCCTAACAACTACCCTGAACACCCTAGCAACCATCCACAAGGCCATAGCAACCAGCCCAAACACTAGAAACTCCCCGGCAACACTCTAGCAGACTGCAGATTAAAAGAAATACCCTGTAGACCATTTTGCAACACCTTAGCAACAACTATACACACCTTATCAACACCATGGCAACACCCTAGCAACCACTTAGAACACCCTAGCATTACAGCAGGACATTTTATATGGACAAGTGCTACTATTTTTTTTAAGACAAATGTATACATTTCTTGCTCTATAGTTAAATTCGTAAATTGCTCTGCACGCTTTCAGTCATGCCAATAATCGATACCAAACTACATGCTCCATCTAAACTCATGCATTAAATAAACTCTTCAAGCTACTTTAGCTTCTCGATATGCAGTTTCCTATTACACTGTCAGTGTGATTGTGTAAAAGGAAACTGCAAATGGAGAAATCATAGGAAATCAGCTCTAAATGTTACTTTTCAAATGCTTAAAACAGCAAAATGGGCTGTTGCGATTGAAGGCCGTGCACTCAAACACAGAGAAAACAGTTGAAATTAGATTACAGTGCTGCACGCTGGACATGTGAGGGACGGGTTTAATGCTGGTGCAGTGCGGACCGGATCACTCGACTGCACCGCTGAAACGCACTAATAAAACACTCAACGCGTGTGTGTGTGTGCCAGTCCTGCATGACTTCCTCCCTCCTCCTCGCTCGTGTTCGCTCTTTTTGTCTCTCTTTGTGCTCAGCCGACCGTTATCTTGGAGGAAATGGAAACCCTGAGGGAGAGGAACTCTGTTAACCCAACGCTGTCAAATCAACAGCTGCCTTTGTTTTCTATCAAAGACGTTCAGCCTCTTTACAGCCCAGATTTCAGCTCATTAGACGAATATTTCCCATCATCTCCCAGAGCTGCCTGAAGCGCTGTCTTTGATGAGGCTCCGGACATGTAATACAAATGTTGTTTTTCAAAGAAAAAAAAACACACACACATTTAATACCCTACCAGCAAATACACACACACACACATACATAACAGCACATACAGCAGCCCTGTAATTTAATTATAGACACTTTAGTCACACTTACAAATGTGTGAATTTCCTTCAACAGATCAAGTGCATTGAATCATGTTAACATTATCATGGTCCACTCTAAAACTATACTTAGTACACATACAAATATTTATATAATATGCAAGTAAGTATAAAGTGTGTTTAAACACTTTCTTTACAATCACTGACATTTGCTTTGATTTTTCATGATCTAATAATGCATTTGCAATGCAATGACATTAAGTGTGACTCAAGTGTCTAAATTGTGGCCAATAAGTATGTAAAGGCACATATTTGCACAAAACACACTTTCAAATACATACAAAGAAAATTGGGGTCACAGTTTCTCCCTGACACAGTGACACAGAGTCCTGGGAAAGGCAAATGTGGCCGCTCTGTATTATTTGCTGACTGTCTGAGTGTAAATACACAGGGAAATCACCTCTGACTATAGGAAAGACAAATCATTGAACGTATCATCATCAGATTTTGATAAATGCAGCATTGCATCACTTGCTCACCAGTGGATCCTCTGCAGTGAATGGGTGCCGTCAGAATGAGAGTCCAAACAGCTGATAAAAACAGCACAATAATCCACACCACACCAGTTCATATCAGTTAATATCTTGTGTTTGTAAGAAACAAATCCATCATTAAAGGAGAAGTCCACTTCCAGAACAACAATTTACAGATAATGTACTCACCCCCATGTCATCCAAGATGTTCATGTCTTTCTTTCTTCAGTCGTAAAGAAATTATGTTTT
>JAHKKF010537008.1:2301-19284 GCA_019740295.1 Labeo calbasu
GAAAAAAGTCAGAATTGCAAGATTTAAACTCACATATCTCACAATTCTGACTTTATAACTTACAACTGCAAGTTTATATCATACAATTCTTAGAAAAATTCTGAATTGCGAGATTTGAACACATATATCATAATTCTGACTTTATAACTTAAAATTGCAAGTTTACATCATACAATTCTAAGAAAAAAGTCAGAATTGCAAGATTTAAACTCACATATCTCACAATTCTGACTTTGTAACTTAAAATTGCAAGTTTACATCATACAATTCTGAAAAAAGTCAGAATTGCGAGATTTAAACTCAAATATCTCAGAATTCTGACTTTATAACTTACAACTGCAAGTTTATATCATACAATTCTGAGAAAAATTCTGAATTGCGAGATTTGAACACATATCTCACAATTCTGACTTTGTAACTTAAAATTGCAAGTTTACATCATACAATTCTAAGAAAAAAGTCAGAATTGCAAGATTTAAGCTCACATATCTCACAATTCTGACTTTGTAACTTAAAATTGCAAGTTTATATCATACAATTCTGAAAAAAGTCAGAATTGCGAGATTTAAACTCAAATATCTCACAATTCTGACTTTATAACTTACAACTGCAAGTTTATATCATACAATTCTGAAAAATTCTGAATTGCGAGATTTGAACACATATATCACAATTCTGACTTTATAACTTAAAATTGCAAGTTTATATCATACAATTCTTAGAAAAAAGTCAGAATTGTGAGATATGAGTTTAAATCCTGCAATTTTGACTTTTTTCAGAACTGTATGATATAAACTATAAATTTTAAGTTATAAAGTCAGAATTGTGAGACATGTGTTTGTGTTTATAACTCGCAACTGCAAGTTTATATCATACAATTCTAAGAAAAAAGTCCGAATTGCGAGATTTAAACTCACATATCTCACAATTCTGACTTTATAACTTCCAATTGCGAGTTTATATCATACAATTCTGAGAAAAAAGTCAGAACTGCAAGATGTTTTAACGAGAAAAAATGTCAGAATTGCGAGATTTAAACTCACGTCTTACAGTTCTGACTTTATAACTCGCAACTGCGAGTTTATATAATACAATTCTGAGAAAAAAAAAAGGCAGAATTGCCCGTTCGTATTACGTAACTCTGAGAAAAAAGTCAGAATTGCGAGATGTTAACAAGAAAAAAGTCAGAATTGCGAGATTTAAGATCACATATCTCACAATTCTGAATTTATAACTTGCAAGTTTATATAAAACAATTTCTACTTTTTTTAAAGGGTCCTAAAGTCACTTTGAATTAATTTTTTTACTCAAATCCAGCATACCCTTGATGAAGCTGGTTGACCAAAGTTATGCTTAAAAAGCCTGGTGGAAACATCAGAATCTAACACAACGTGCATATACGCTGAGGACCAGCAATGCTAATCTTTTTAGCAGAGTATTCTTAATATCAATGAGGCTTAAAGACTGTACCATCTGAAGATATTATTTTAAAAACTGTACCATCTGCCAGAAAGCTCTGAAGGTTCTTCAGTGCTCAAAAAGGGTGATAAACTGTTCCAGAACTATTTCGAAGCAGATGGCGTTGGGCTTATCACAGCTGGTGAATGTGGCAGCCAACCAACACATCTGACCAATAAAGATGACGCTGGTCATTCGACAAAAGCACCAAGGTCACCATCACATGTGGCCGTTTGGACATTTCAATGCTCAAAAGAGTTCAGAAGGGGACAGAACAGAATTAAGACTGCAAGAGAGAGAAAGACTAGGAGAAGGCGGCTGACGTCGATGTCCATTTCTTCTCATTAGGGACACTGATGTATTGTTAGTGATAGAGAAATGAAAAGACTCTTGGCTCCACACACGTAAGAGAACACGTCATTCAGACTCATGAGTCAGAGTAAGGTGAAGGAGGAGGGAGAGAATGAATGAATGAAGGAGAGAGGGCTAATAATAAGACGAAAGATGAACTGGAGAAAAATAAACAAGAAAATGTAAATGAGATGGTTTTGGATCTTGAGCCTCATGTATATTAAAACAGTGGAACTGAAATGGTGGGTAACAACCCAGAAATGGGTTCCAGGTCTGCTTTTATTGTTGTGAATAGTAGGACAACAACTGTATATGATAAAATTATAAATCAATTAAAAAGTCTGTATATACATAAAAAATATTTAAAACATTATTAATAATTTTATTATTATTAATAAAATGTATGGAAATATAAACATTGTTATTAAATAAGTGCAAAAAAGTATAAATAAAATATAAAAAATGATCAAATTAAAAAAAATGTTTTTATAATTTTGTATACAGCAAACAATAATACTATAAATAGAATAAATAAACTGCATACTTCATTAAAAATTAATAATTATTATGTCATAAGAATTTAAATTATAAAAAGTACTCTACAAAATATTAAATTATTATTTATTATTATATTTATTATTATTTATATAGCAGTTAAAACATGGCAGTAACAATGCCAAGAGTTATGTCATAGGTTTGATTCTTAGGGAACGAAAGAGCTCACAACAAATTGAATCTAATGCAAATTTGTTAATGCAACTATTCCTTCAATTCAGCTGCTATCTTAAATGAGAAGACATCTGAATCAGTCACCCTTTCTTTTCTCCTCTGCAGGAGCTTGTTTTTAAAACAGTTAAAAACAAAACCTAAGTTTTAACTCACTAAATCTGCCTTATTAAGCAAGCAAGAGAAAGCGGGAGACAGACCGAGAGAAAGAGAAAGAGCTGACAGCTAAACGATAGTCTTCACATCCTTATTACAACCCACCTGCCACACACAGCCTCTCACTTCAGCACTTACAGAACAAGTGAACAAGAGAGATGAGTGAAAGACGTAAAGCAGAAGATCACCATGGAGACAAGAAGTCAAGCAAGATAGAAAAAAAAGAGGGAGGGGGAGAGAGATTAAGGAACTGGGTTTTAGATAAGCACAGAGACATTATAGTCCCAAAGACAAATGAGATCTCCTTAAAGTCAACATGAAAATTGGCCCTATTTACTTTTAATATAGCCTATAGCCTCCTGGTCTTATGTAATACTGTGCTCCACCTCCGAAACCATTTTCCATTCTGCTGATGCACTGATCTGTCTTATCTTGTTTCACTTAGAATTACGTCATGTTGTGAAAATTAAATCGGGAGGACAATCAACTGTTGCTTCGACACATGACAAGGAGATTAAACAGAAACCACAGGGAAAGTTTTGGTTATTTTGGTTATTCGTATTTTATCCAGAGAAAAAAGACCCCAACAATATCACATGTCTCACAACAATGTCTCAAACCGTGTATAGATTTGTCAATACTTTAAAAAACCTCAAACATTCCTCAGTGGACTCTTCCAAGTTCAAATTATCTTAACTAAAAGGCCACGTTCTTGTATTTGAGTACATTATACTGTTATTTACTGCTACTACGGCGCTTACGAAAATTAACCAAAAAAAAAACAAAAAAAAAAACAAAACAAAATAAACATGGTAACTACAAATTAACCATGGTTTTGCTACACTTACCATAGTTTAACCATGGTATCAAAACTGGTTATACAAATGGTAGCCAATAGACCAAAACTATAGATCAAACATGGTTTCTACAATGTTACTATAAAACAATGGTTAGTTTTCGTAAGGGGGAGAAACAACCGTATTTTGTAACCGAACTCCCAACCGAATATTCGTCGAACTTCGCTGTGGGAACAGTGTCTGTTGAGCGTTTTCGTGTGTGATTTCGTTACTCACCGAAATGGAGACACAATATCAGCTGTCATCTGAAGGTTTTAGGTTTTATGTCCTGTCAGCGTCTTGCTCTGGCGTTGCTCACTTCAGTTTTGTGGCCTGCTGCAGGCAACTCGCAAAACGGCTGTCGGTTAATAAATATTGTGACTCGAGCATCGTCGTCATAACTGTAATTCTACTTCCTGTGTTATAGACTTTGCTTTACTTGATATTTACTTCAACCACCATATAGTTACCGATGATATTTAGGGCAAGACCGTCAGTTAGACTATTTTTTCTTGAATGCTTGAACACTTTAAGTGTTTAAAAGCAGTGATGGGAGAAACGAACCTTTTCGAAACTTCGAATCAATTGAACCAATTGCTTCGCAAAATGATTCACTGTTTTGAAGCGCTCGAAACACCACACGCTAGTGACGCCTGTTGGCCAAAAGTATAAATGCAACAAAAACTCTGGCTAAAATATGTATAAAGACCCGTTGCAAATGCTACATTGAAAGATAATAGCCTACATAAAATGCAATTAAAATAATAAAACACCACTAAATATTTAATAATGTTTAATATGTGGTCTTTAAAATATTTTATATTAACTTGCAGAACTTTGTTTGATTTATGGACAGCTTCTATACAGAGACCAGTAAGAGATTACTAACTACTTCTCATCCTTTTAATTACACAAATATCTCGTTAGAAATGTCTACAAATTGATGAAACTGAGAGCTCAGGTAAAAACCATAGACACTGGTTACATTTTCGCCGCTGGGAGGCGATCTCAATAAACTCACGATGATTCATCGGTTTACAGAGATCGCCCCCAACGGCAAACCGTTGAAATTTCGAAACAGTTATGACGTAATGAAGCCTCGTTTAATATCACGTGACATTGACAGTTTGATACGCGCTTCGAACCACTGTTTCGAAACAAATTATTCACAAACGTTTCGAAGCGCCCATCACTCATTTAAAGCTACTTTAAAGCTGCAGTCGTTAACTTATAATTTACAAAATTTATATAAGTGAGTACATCAGGAATTCATTTTCCAAACCGTGTTTTGAATCACTAATAAGTTTTTATATTGGGACTATTTTAGGAGTGGTAGGAACCGCTGCGGCGTAGCCCAGTACCTGCGTGACTCGTCATAGACACAAACAGAGAGAAGTAGCTCCGGCTACAATGTTCTTCGGCCAGACGCCCGCAGTTTTATTTATTAACCGAAAGAGCGCCAAAAGTTACGTACTGTTAAAGGAGAAGTTCCCTTCCAGAACAAAAATTTACAGATAATTTACTCACCCCATTGTTATCCAAGATGTTCATGTCGTTCTTTCTTCAGTTGTAAAGAAATTATGTTTTGTTTTGTTTTTTTGAGGAAAAAATTCTCTCCATATATTGGTCTTCTATGGTGCCAGCGAGTTTGAATTACCAAAATGCAGTTTAAATTCAGCTTCTTAGGGTTCTAAACGATTCCAGCCGAGGAAGAAGGGTCTTATCTAGCGAAACCATTGGTTATTTTATAAAAAAAAAAAAATTTTTTTTTACTTCAAATGCAGGTCTTGTCTGGCTCTGCGTGAACTCCGTGTATACATTAAAATAATATAGCAAGACACCAATTTGCAATATCAAGCAGCAAAACAAGCGGTTTGTTACAGCTAAAAATAGCTGGACGCAGGTGAGATGGGAAGCCAGACACATAAAATTTACAAATTGTCATGCCCACTCTTGTGTAAAGAAAAATGTGGATAGTTGTGGTGGACTTCCCTATTTTCGTAAAATTAAAATGATTATTAAAACTTTAGAGTTATAGTCACTATAGTTATCATCTTTGGTGTGAACTGGCCTTAATGAAACTTAACTTAAAAAAAAAAAACATTACATGTTCTGAATTATACAAACTCTGAGCAATATAAATTGGCTGTTCTGCTGCAAGTGTGGGTTCACTTATGCATAAAAACAAACATT
The DNA here is from genome assembly GCA_019740295.1 of Labeo calbasu. Taxonomy (NCBI): domain Eukaryota; kingdom Metazoa; phylum Chordata; class Actinopteri; order Cypriniformes; family Cyprinidae; genus Labeo; species Labeo calbasu. The sequence continues at coordinate 8,022 of JAHKKF010537008.1, forward strand.
TATGATCTATGAGTCATTCCCACACACTTTAGTACCTGTTATATTCTCTCCATGACACACACACACAGACTGCTGGGTATTGAGGGCCATTGCGGTGCCTGTTGGTTTCTGTTGACTCTGGAATTACAACCCTTGATTGAGATTCCAGGAACCGCACAACGCCGCTGTCAATCTCCCCAGCAACCAGAGGAAAGAAGAGATGGAAAAAGACAGAGAGAAATAGAGAGAGACAAAGATATGAAGACGAGGAGCAGCATAAGGGTTGCAGAAAGTAAAAAGGAATTAATTGACTGATAGATTTCATTGCTTGCTTGTATTTATGAGAATGACAGCTGAGAAATGATGCAGCCCTCCTTTTCTATTCTCATTGACATTCATCCTCTCCTCCTCCCTCCCTCCCTCCGTTCGCCGTGCCGTCAGCCCAACCCAGCATACTCAACACAGCTCTGGGTAGCTGATGCTTTCATTGAGCCGAATCAAATCAACAGCCTTCAGAACAGGCCAAGCATATAATCTCAACTCAAACTGTCAGTTTACAGAACCAACAAAAATCTGCTGTATTTTAAAAGCTCCACACTGCTTCAGTTCAGCTACAGTAATAAAATTAATGGTTTTAGTGTACATAAAAGATAGCACTGATAACATTTTGGGTTAGTGAATTAAACACTAATTAACAATTTTGTGCAATCCACATGATACCTCAAAATATGAGACTTGTTGAAGAGAGGCTGACCAAAATCATCTGGAGTGATAAAATGGGAAAAGTATGACTTTTTGACAGTGATATTAAAGAAGGGACCCAAGCTATAGAGAGAAACTCTTTCAATTTGGACAAAAAAGTGACTAGTCAGAACAAAACAAATGAAATAATAAATATAGCTGCAAGCATGCAGCGATTATCAGGGTTCAAGCGCTTTGAGGCATTAAAGCACATAAAAAAAAGACATTATTTAGCAAGCCTGTAACCACCTAAATCAATAATATAAAAAGAATTCCAAGTCATTTACCATAGAAATATTATGTTTTTAACATTTATGACTGTTATAGTGCCAGCTGTATTCCAGTCTACTTAAAACTTTGCATGCTTGTTTAGAATCACCTGTCACATGCGCTCAGCAAGTTTCGTGAGGTTTTGAGTTTTCCTTTAGGCTTTATAGGATTTAAATCCGGACAGGCCCTTTTTATAAACGAGCCCGTTATAGCTTACTTAGGGTACATTTCAACATTATTGACATAAAGTGTCCAGATAATTGTACCGCAGTGTTTTTTTCCCGACTGAAGGAAAAACCTAGGGCTAGTTCTCAAAAGTAGGTTCTCGATCATTTAACAAACAATTTGATTGGCAGCAGTAAATGTAGAGGCAAAGTTGTCCGGAATCAGGACTCTCAGAACTTTGGTGCCGTGAGTCAAACAGGCCCACCGAGTTTCGCTCCAATTGGCCAACATTAACCTTGTCTAATAGATGCTCAGGCCAGTGACAGCCAATGGCGGCTATGTTTTTTCGAGATACGCAAATGTCCTTATAGACACTTGTGGCATTTTGGACCAAGACCGCGCACTGTGATTTTCATGTTGATAGGACAAATGATTGCGTAGGTATAAACATTTTAATGTTTTTTTCCCTTATTTTTGTACTGTGACCTCAGATTGAGCTCTTACATAGATGTTCTGAGTTTGGCAAAGATATCTCATTCCGTTCATAAGTTATAGGGATACTAAAAGTGGCCATGCCCCGTTTGAACATTTTGGTGTCTCTTTGCGACAGAGAGTCGAAAGTTCAACTGTTTTTTTGATAATTACTGATATTCACTCTCCATACAATCTTTTTGCACTGTTTTGGTAGGCATGCGTTTTGTCCGGCGTGAGCCAAGGATTCCAACGAATAAGACACTTGAGCCTGTGACTGACGGTTTAGGAGTTATGAGTGATTTCGTACTTTTGATCGTTGTAGCGCTCACATCAGGCCAATTGGGGTGAGCCTTGGTGACGTTGTTGCCGGTGTGAGTGCTACCATCCCGCCAAGTTTCAAGTCTCTATGACTTACGGTTTGGTCTACATGATCAGTTTTTGGAGATTGCTAATCCTTGGCGATTATAACAATTACAAGGGTTTAAGCGCCATGTGCTTGAACTCCTAATAAATGACAAAGCCCTGCATTTTAAAAAAAAAATCATCTTGCAAAAAAAAACCCCTAATATTAGATAATTTGATAATGCTAAGTTGAAAATTAGCAGTAAAATCATGTACAGCTTTTTCCATTAATAAATGGAACCAGATAAAAAACATTTAAGATAAATAATATTGCACGCTCCAAGTTTAAAATTGCATGCAATTTTGCACGTCAGCTAAATTTATCTTGTTTTAATATGTTTAGAAGATCAATGTTTAACAGAACCTTTTTTTAGCCACTCTGCTGGTAACAGGTAAAGAGCGAGACTAAAAAAAGCTCCCTTTCATGTGAAAACATAAAATCATTCATTCTTGACTTGCTCATTAGACATAATTAATGAGCAGAATCTTGCTTATACCAAGAGAATCCCTCGTCAAGCCTCCTACACGTCTCTCGACCTATCAGATCATCCGTCACAGTCCACGCACATATGACTGTAACCTCCTGCTGACACCTCCACAACGCCTATTTATAGCCAGCAAGACGTGTTTCAGAGTCATCTCTTCAGTGTTGTTTTCTCTATCCTGCTAGAACAATCGTCGCAGCAACAGAGGGGATGCTCTAATATCATTAAAGAGAGAAAATTGAGAAATTCAATGGCTTGTGGATTGATTTCCTTTTAATCTTATTGAGAAAGCAGGAAGGAGTTCTAGAAAATCTTTCAGGAGAACAGCTGTGCTGAAACCCAGAACGCCTCCAGACTGCTAATGGAAGTCAAAAGTTATGTATTTTTTATGAATCAAGATGCAAAAATAGAAAAGATTGTTTGGTTTCACAGCCATGGAAACATCCCATAATGCACACACACACACACACTCAGGCGTATGACTCATCTGACCATGTGACTGCTCTGCTAACGTCAGGAGGGCCCGTCTCACCCCTCTCTCCCCAGAGTGCAGTCAGCTGACTGTGGGTTACGAGTCCAGAATCAGTATGTGCAAAAAACAACATGCCAACTAACCGCAGAGTGCTTTTAATGAAGAAATATATGCGCTGTTCTGATTCTGTGCTGTAGGGACTAACATGCCTTTTTTGCTGTATATGGCTCTCCAGAGATGAATAAAGTTCTTGATGTTAAATTACAGCAAATTGGTTTCTGGGTTCTTGAAAGCACCAGAGTATGGATGGTTTTCTAAAAGATGTGCTCTGGTCATTTTGAGATTTTCTTCTTCTTGAAAATGCTAGTTAAATATTGTCACATTGGAGTAAAGCTTTGGGTCACTTTTGAGTCTCACTTGTTATAACAAATCCCCCCACAAAAATTATATATATTTTTTTTGTATCGTACTACGCTCATTCAAGTCAAAAATGACCAGCCTACAAGAAGGTTTCTTTTTATGCTTTTTAATTACTGAATATTGGATTTGATCTATTTATCAACTTGTTTTCTTTCAATTAGCACAGGTTCTGTGTGTATTTTTGGAACCGATTGATCCTAGGCCTCATTGATCTGCTTATGTGCTTTCACTTAGGTGCTAATGCACCTCAGTTTTGAGTGAACATTGGCAAAATGATCCACAAATAATGTTTTTCATTAAAAACTGAGGTGCTCAGATCAATAAGGCTTATGAACAATCAGTTCCGAAAAGAAATACAAAGCCTGTGCTAATTGAAAGAAACAAGCTGACAAAAAAAAAAAAAACATAAATCCAAGATTTGATGATAATATAGCATAATGAGAGATTTACAAGCAGGCCTTCTAAAAGGCAAGTCATTTCGAGAATTTTTAGCATAGCACAAAAGTTAATAACATTTTCAAGACTGCTAAATAATGTCAAAAATAGCTTAAATAGACCCAAGCGAGGTGATTTTGCAAAAAAGAAAATAGAAATCTTTTTTTCTTTCCTTGTCGTATTTGGAAACTACAGATAAAAATACTTCACACGATGTGCCTGAGAAAAAAAAGCCTCAAAAGGACAAAGCTTCCTCCGCAGAGACTTTTTGCCTGTGTTCCAGGAAAAGTGATCAAGTACAGATGAGTGTCATCTTGGCACTAATGTCACTAGGGCACCTAATTCAGCTGCTGACAGGCCCCACCGCAGGATCTAATAAATGCTCGGGACTGCAGGCGTCTAGGGACAGTGGAAGAGATCCACAACGGCAGATGTATATTTATCAGAGGCCTTCCTCTCCCCAGTGAGTCCCACAGAGCGTTTGTGCGTGTGTGTGACTCATCGCCTGACGATTTAACTCGCCTGTGACGCCTGTGTGTATAGAAAGACAACGAACAAACCAGTTTTACACATTTTGCACACCTATGATATCCTGATTCTTACTTAATACAATTAAAATAAGATTTTATCTGTAACAGAAATGTTTTGCAATTTAATTTACCATAGTTTCCACTCTCCAAAAAAAAAACCCTGGGCTAGTACCTTTTACTATATGTACTAATCTGTAACATTCAGGGGTTTTATTGCATTTTACATTAGACATTACATTAGCTGTATTGCAAAAACGTTTCAGTATTGAGACAGAAACTATGGTATAATTCGTAAGGATATATGCAAACGTACAGTAGGTATACCTTTCTGTCGTTCACAAAACGCTCTATCCTCTTCTGTATAATTAAAACACACCTATAACAGACCATAGGTTAATGCAAGAGGCTCAGTTTCTCAGAGGTAAACGTTGTGAATGGTTACCATCGGTACGGATGCATGCACAGCCTCGGTATTGCGTGAGCATCGGTGACGCATTGATCAGGTGCCGCCTCATATAGCGCGGGGAGCTGTCCGGTGCTGAAACACAAACGAAGCGCATTGAGGCAACACGGAGGACATGCTGTTCACGCTCATTCACATTCTCTGAGCTCTACACAAAAGGTACGACGGCTCATTTTCGTTTTTTGTATTCACGCTGTGAAAATAGCTAACGTATGCGCTAGTTTGCTTTGTGAGGGTTGGAGAAGAGTAGAGCTTTTGTTCGTTTTCTTTCCGGCTTTGCTTGATTAGATACTATCACTCATCAGCAGCATATCTCATCTCTTGTTTATCTACTCGATTTCAAGATTCCTGATTTTTTAAAACGAGATTTGTTCTTATAAGCATAGGTGAAAATATCAATAGATCTGTTCTTAGAGATCCGTAGCCACAAGTGAAAGGTTACCTTGACAACAGGCGGTGACTCATCCGGTGCTGTTGTCGTTTAAAAACATGTTGTGTTCTGACTGATCTCATTGCTGCTCTGGCGCTCAGAGCGTCTCTTCTACTCGGTCTGGGGAACAAATTTGGGTCGTAAAGCTCTCAAAACTAATTGCATAGGTAGTTTAAACTTACACTGAATTTTAGCCACTTTGTTTTTAAGTACCATAAATAAAAAAAGACTGCATGGGTTAACTATTTTTGTGCTTTATCTCTAGGCGGTATGATGCTGTCACTACCGAAACTGTCCGCCGGAGGGGTGGCGGTCCTGCTTGTTACCCTCCTCCAAACACTAACCGTGCAGGGCGCCTCCGTGCGCCACCATCGCCTGCGAGGCGGAGACCAGGGTGGCTTCCTTGCTCCCAGCTCCGATATGATCAAAGCTCTGGAGTACATCGAAAGCTTGAAGCAGAGAGCCGACGGACCGGAGAGTCCAACAGGGGACTACGACGAGGTGGACAAATTCCGCTTTCTAGTGCAGCTCGCCTCCCTACAGGATGAGAACGCACCCACGCGTGAGGATGCCACCCGTTGGCCTGATAACAAGGTGCCACAGTGGGTTCGATCTCTACTGCGGATGCTCGAACAAGCTGGAGAGGCTCCGGAAAGCCAGGCAGCGCCTGGAAACGAGCGGCGTCCTCACAAGAGCAGACGCCCGATGGCAGACGCAGAGAGCCCCGTCGGAGACTACGGGGGCTTCGTGAAGCCGCACAAGAAGTACCCGCTGATGTTCGAGGATGAGGAGAACGGCAGAGACACCAAGCGGGCGACTGAGGATTTGGACGAGCAGTACACCCCTCAGAGTCTCGCCAACATGCGCTCTATATTCGAAGAGCTCGGTAAACTGTCTGCCGTGCAGAACCAGAAGCGAGAGGAGGATGAAGACGCCGAAGACGCCGATGACCTCTACAAGGTTAGGAACCTGGCGTACGAGGACGTGACCGGAGGGGAAGAATGGGTGCCGTTGGAGGAGCAACTCGAAACGGAGGAAGTCGTCAAAGGAAGCCGTGAAGAATACGAACGAGGGCTGGGAGATAACGGAGAGCAGGGCGAAGCCATGGAAAGACGAGCTACTGAAGAGGATGACGAGAACCCAGACGATGATACAAAACTTGTGGACTACTACCTGTTGAAGGTCTTGGAGATGACAAACCAGGCACAAAAACGAGACCTGATGGAAGGAAGGAGGAGGCTACTGTCTCAACCCTCTCTAATTGACCCGAGGGCAATCAAACAACTGCTATCGGCCATTTCTGTGAAGCTCCAGGTGCCTCCAGAGGACCTGGTTGGAATGCTCTTCATGGAGGAGACCAGAAAGCAACAACAACGCCTTCCTGAGACCCAGCTGGTTAGGAAGCCTAGCCAACCTCGGTACAAGAGCCGGGTCATTAAGTATTACAACGGACGACAGCCCGAAGTCACAGTGAGCGATATCCCTCCTGATGTCAAGACTGAGGATATCCTGAAAGTCCTCGGGTTAGGGAATCTGGCCAACAAGAACGCAAAATTTTCTTTGCTAAAGCAAAGGCCCTATAAAACAGCCATGGCGAAGTACTTCAACCCAAGCGGAAGACGAGGAAGCTTGTTCCTGTCTGAGTTAAACAAAGCTCCAAGCAAAAGAAAAGATGATTACGATGACGACGCAGTGGATGAGGATGAAGAGTCGACCTTCCTCGCAGCCAAGCTCCTGACTGAGTACCCCGACACCAGCGCGAGCGATCGCAAGAGAGCCATCGATTCCACCACGAACGGACAATTGCCTTATGAGTTGTATGAGGAGGCCATGAAGGATTTCTTTGATCAGGTTGACAATGGAAAGAGCACGACCACCAAGAGAGACACCCAAGGGAAAGAGGAGCCCGAGGCGCCCCAAAAGCCGCCCGCTCAAGATTCAGCACAGGAAACCGTAGATCAAACCCCACCTGTGCCTGGAACAGAAGAGGGTAAAGAGTATCACGGGAAAATGGTTGCAGGAATGTAAAGAACCTGAGCGTGTATTTTTTCCCCCTGCTCTTATTCTGACAAGTCCCACCCCTTGTCCTTTTAACTCTTTGATATGTTTGCTACGGCTACACGAACGACTTCTGAACTGCCCAAATTGCAAACCGGTTGTAAGAAGCTCCTACTAGCCAATCCTGCCACAGAAGGGACTTGTCGGAGTATGCACGGGGGGGAAAAATATTGCTTACTCGTGGGACATGCCTATATCTCCTCAAAAGTTATTTTAAAAAAGTAAACAGTTTAAAGTGCTTTAGTTTTCATGGAATTCTATATTATGTAAATATCTATGGTATATCAATGTGCGGGAGTTCAAGTGTATTTTATCTGTCGTTTATGAATTGGTGGTCCTCGAAATGTTTTCTTGTTCCTTTTGTTGGTATCAAGAGAATGTTCCTGTAGTCGTAGGACTCCGCTTGCTGCAATCTTTACAAGCTATTTCATTATCAAACCAATAAAGATGGATGTGATTCTCATTTATAAATCATTTTGTACGTGTTCTAAAGTGTGAGAAGAGAAACATGAATAAAGCATTACCGTATTATTTTTTCTCTCGCTGTATTGTGCTGCCTTATTACATTGAGTTATGCACGATTCTACATAAAAACAATCATATTATGACTTAAAACAAGATGGGTAATGCATGACATTTAGTCTGTGCTGGACTGGATCTTGAAAAAGAAGAGAAAAATATCAATCACATATTCATATTTACATTTGATGACCTAGAAAAAGCCAAGGATGTCCACTTGATGATACAGGACCTGAAACAGTAGCAAGCATAGTCTCATAATAAGAGATATTAATAGAAAACAAATCTATTACTTTGCACAAAAATACAAATTCAGTAGAGAAAATTGCAAACACTTGACTGAGAGTAAATCATATCAAAAAGACAACTTTAATATGACAATATCAACAAAGTGTGCTCAAAGCAGCATTAGCATTCATTCAAAAGTGTTTTTTTTCCTTTCTTGAGCTAAATGTCTCCTGAGACATGCGACATGTTTAAAAACATGAGAAGGCACTTCAAATCAGCCAAGGTTTAAGGCTATTGCAAATATATGATTACTGTAAAAAATGATTTTGGTATAAAAATCGAAATTATCAGTTAAATCTATGGTTGCATATGGGAGCCATCTCATTTCTTTTTCTAAACTGACAAGACATAATCTATTCAAAAACACGACATGAACCCTGATTCAGTTATATTAAAATTTGAGTGGAATTGATAAAGTTCATACAAGGACAAAAACAATAAATAAGAAAAAATCTGCAGCCCTCATGAATAAAGTCTGTAACTTCATGCAATGAAAAATTGTGTCCTGAGTGAAGGACGCAACCTCCACTGCGGAGGCAGGTTTCGTTCCCTTTTGTCATATTGAATCTTGTCAGCTGCTGTCAGAAGGCTGGTTTGCTCATGTATTCTTCCATCGTCTGAAGAGAAGAAAACAGGAACATAACTGATTACCCTTTAAAATAATTTCAAGTGACATTTTCAGCCTCCCTTGCTGTGCAGAGGCGAACTATCCTTCATATGTATGGACCCTGCTTATTAAAATGATGTATGGACAACAAATGATTAGATGCTATAAGGGTTTTAAGAAAACAGTTGACTCAAAAATGAAAATTCTATCAATATTTATCCACCCTCATATCCGTTATACCCCTTATGCTATATTCCTGTGAGAGCTCAATATGCTTTGAAGGTGAGTAAATGACATCATCTTCATTTTTGGGTGAACTATTCTTTTAATGCGGTCTTATTTTTTTGAGGCGTGCTGGGAAAGCTGGCATTTAGTGGTACTGAGAGCTGTTCTGTAAAACCACACTCTCATACTGGCCGTCCGTTTATTTCTCTCTCTCTGTCGAATCAATAATGCTTTATGAAGGTGACGGCCAAAGTAGAGCTCTATAACTGGGTAGCACCATTAAAACAGCTGCAGGTACTTTTAATCTAAAATGTCTGGCTCAGAAACACTGACTGAGATTGTGTTGCTATGTGTCCCATTATTATTAATTATTATTAATAACACAGTGTTTTAAAAATGTCAAAACAACAGCATTTGGGACGGAAGAAAAAAAATCTTTTTTTCTTTTTTTAAATCCTATTTCAATACTGTTAAACAAACAAGCTTATTTTTCGGTTTTTCAAACACATTAACCTAAATGCAATTTAAAGTTAGTGTCTCACCTCTTGCAGCATATCTGAGGCCTCTACAGACTTTGCAATAGACAGTTTGGACGTTTCCTGAATCTCTCCACCCATCAGAAACTCATCCAGGATGAAATAAGCCTTCTCAAAGTTAAAGATGATGTCCAGCTCACAAACCTATAAGATATTACACAGACAGAAATTGGTTAAAAAAAAAAAAATAGTAAAGAATAATCTGTGTTCAGTCTATGCAATAAATAAACAAAATAAATAAATAAAAATGTATACCAAAAAAAAATGATGCATTTAATAAAAGATACTTACGTAAACAGAAAATATATACAATATTGGGTCCTACTTTATATTAACTATTATACTTGTATTCATAATGTATTGCAAAACACTTTTGCTGCTATTGAGGTGGGATATGGGTAAAGTTAGGGACAGGTTTGGTGGTATGGGTAGGTTTAAGGGTGGGTTAAGGTGTAAGGGATGTGACAGTGTAATTATAACTGTAATTACAGAAATTAATTACAGATGTAATTACATGCAGGTATTTTTAAAATATAAGTAAAATGTAAAAACATGTATGTACACAATAAGTGCACTGTATCAAATTATTACTTTCAATGTAAGCACATAGTAGTTAAGGCCACCTAATACAGAGTGGTAGCCAATATTGTATAATATATTTATCAAATATATCAAATATGTGATCCTGGACAACAAAACAAGTCTGTCTTTTTCTATTTTGCCAAAAATCATTAGGAGATTCAGTAAAGATGATGTTCCATGAAAATATTTTGTAAATTTCCTACCATAAATATATCAAAACTTAATTTTTGATTAGTAATATGCATTGCTAAGAACTTCATTTGGACAACTTTAAAGGCCATTTTCTCAATATTTTAATTTTTTTGCATCCTCAGATTCCAGATTTTCAAATAGTTGTATCTTGGCCCACATACTGTCCTATCATAACAAACCATACATCATTGGAAAGCTTGTTCACCTTTCAGATGATGTATAAATCTCAATTTCAAAAAAAAAAATGGACCCTTATGACTGGTCCAAGGTCACATATTTGCTCCAGAGGTGGGAAATCAAGAAACTGAATGCATTTACATTGCCAAAGTATTTGTCGAGCAGCTCCACATAACGGTGCAGAATCTCTAAAGCCAGAAGCTCATTATCCTGGCTCTCCAAACCACAGCAGAAATACAGACTGGCGTACCTACAAACAAGTGGAAAAACTTAACATTTATTTTTATTCATACAAAAAATGAGTTTCAAAATAGAACACACAATCCTCACAATTGCCACCTGCAGTCTCTGTAAGGCAACTGCTGGCATGGCAAATCTCTGTATTTATAAAGGTCACACTGGGAAAACAACAGGAAAGAACAGAGAGACAGGTTAAGAGAGGTGTGAAATACAGATCTGAACCAGAAGAGTGTGAGTAACAGGCTCTCAGGAACACAAGTGTGAAAACTCACTCTCAGAAACACCATGGTTTCAGAGCCTGACAGAAGGATTTGATGCAGCATAAAAATCTGAACTGTGATCAAGAAAATAGCCTTTGCTCTGACGTATTAAAGTTTAGAAGCACAATTAAACATTTGCTCTAAAACATTTCCATTCACACCCTCAAGGTTTTTTTTTGCATATTACATTCAGAAAACACCCTTTTTGTGACATTTTCTACTATATAGGGTTGACTTTATGGTTTTTTATGGATTAAAAATGTTCTCGATCATATATATTATATATACGACAATACATTGTATGGGTCAAAAT
>JAHKKF010537009.1:0-16725 GCA_019740295.1 Labeo calbasu
TTGATGAGCATAAGAGACTTCTTTAAAGACTATTACAAGTCTTACTGACCCCAAACTTTTGAACGGTAGTGTGTATATATATATATATATATATTTATATATTTATATAGGAGTGATGAAAGTATTTTGTTAGGCCTTCGAGAAATGTCACAATTACACCAAATCAGGCCCTAAAAACAATTCTTTAATTCTTCAACTGACTGTCAGTATCAAATGCACTAGATAACGACAGAATTAAAACACACACAAAAAAATAAATAAATAAATTATTGACATAAATACCTGTTTAGCATTCACATTCTCTCCATAGTCCATACTCTCTTCGTCCTTGATATCTTCATGTTCTGTTGGGTTTGGTGATGAAGGACAGGTGTGCGCAGGCATCAGCACCTGTGGGCACATCTGGACCGGCGTTCTCACGGGGGCATCAAACGACACGACACCAGGAGGAAACAGGAAGGATGCCAGAGCACTTTCTCTAGTGTCCCTCCATCAAGCAGCTGTGTGTCTCATAAAGGCCATATGTTGTAGACGTCTCTTCACCTCCTCTGATTTCTCTTTCATCCTCTCTCTCTTCAATCCTCCGCTCTCTGGACTCCATCTATAACGAGTCTCCAGTCATTTTCAGGCTTTATTTTATTAGTGGGATTTTATCAAAGACTAAGGTCCTCAGAGATGCTCGTTTGGTATTTAATCTTTCCGTCGTGGCCTGAAAACACTATTATGCGCCGCTGGCTCCATACTGGCGTCTGCGCAGCTCTCGCACAGACAGACTTTATGGATTTTGTCTGTTTGACTATTAAAAAGCTTTAATTGACTGCATTGCGATCATTCATCTCTCGGTGAGATCAGCGGTTCCGGTGTGATTTAATCGGTCAGAAAAACTGATGAATTCACATTAGTAAGAGTGTCGTGTTGGCAATCATAAATACTGTACTGAACTTCCAGTGCGCTCATTAAAAAATACTCAAGCCATTTCCTATCCGCTGGTCTCAGGAACAGAAGAACTGCACACAGAAGTTAACTAGAATCACCAGGTCAAATCTGATTTGCTGGCTTTACACAATTACAAGTTGTATGTACAACTTCCAAAGCTGCTAGAATAAACAAGTCAGAAGCACTTATTTAGGACTTGACCTTTGTAAAGTTTGTGAGATTTCTACAGATTTACATCTTTCACTGAAATAGAAGTTATAAATAAATAATTTACATTTTTGCAAGATGGTCTAAGATCATTTTAATCCTATAAAATAGGGAGTCCCACATTTTAAAAATAAATAAACAAATACATAAACACAAATAATAATATTAATAATAATAACAACCATGATAATAATAATAATAATTATTATTATTATTATTATTATTATTACTATTATTATTGTCGTTGTTGTTGTTGTTGTTATGCCAAAAAATACTATTCATTAAAAAATCCTGAAAAAAGTATAATCATTTACATAGAAATATTAACCCGGATAACTGTTTTCAACATGGATAATAATAAATGTTTCACAATATTACTTTTTAGTGTGTGTATATATAAAATTTGCATAATTATATATGCTATTTAGTTTATATAATTTAGAATTTATTTATATAATTCTAACATTTATATATTATAAATTTTTACTTGAAGTATGTATTTATAAAATATTTGTAAACTTTTTTATATTTTTTTATAAATATAAAAATTTAATTATGTAATTTAGAATTTATTTATAGAATTCTAACATTTATATATTATTATATATAATATTTCCTTGAAACACAATATTACTATAAAATCTCAAATATTTTTGTAAAAATGTTTTAGATTTTTGATATTTTTAAAAATATATATAATTTTGTAAACATTTTATTTAGTATTTTAATATACATTTAAATAATTTAAAAACATTTATATGTTCACAGAAATACAACTTATTAATAAATTATTTAACATTTTTACACTGTAGTCTACGATCATTTTAATCCTATAAAATAGAGATTCCCAAACTTAATTCATTCATTATATTTATTTATTTATAATGAAATGAATACTTTGTCAATGGATCCTGAAAAAAAGAATTAAAATATTAACCAGCACAACTGTTTCAACATTGATAATAATAAATGTTTTACAATACTACTGTTGTATGCATGTATAATTTTGCATAATTATATATGTAATTTATTTTATATAATTTAGAATTTATTTATATAATTCTAACATTTATATATTATATATAATATTTACTTGAAGTACACATAAATTATATATATGTTTTTTTTTATTTTAATATTTATATAAACATAAAAAATAACAAAATGTAAACATTTTATTCAGTATTTTAATATATATTTCAAGAATTTAACATCATATTTATGTGCATGTTCACAGTTCTCTCATGTCAAATAATAGTCACCTGACCTTCTGCTTCAAAACTCTTTCTCAATTTCAGTTTTACACTATTATGATTAGTTAATTATTAGCTTTTTATTAACTCATTAGTTTGTAAAAACCTTTTTATAAAATAGTTACACACCATGTTTCATAGTCAAAATAAGCTGAACTACTATAGTTACTATTAAAAGTTTGGCTATGTGAGACTTGCCCGCAAACACAATTATAAACCACACAAATTAGCATTTTATTTGAATGAACTACTAATAAAAAGTAATATAATTCAGATCGGCTGATAAACAGAGCAAGTCCCAGCACATCTTTCCTGAGGGTTCTGCAGGCCTGTAACTCACTACAGCTTCAGCAGTGGGGTATTTTAATTAAAAACTGAATCAAAGATGATAAACAATCATTCGCTGACTGGGGAGAAGCGGACGGACTGAAAGAGGGGTGTGTAAATGAACAGTTAATGAACTGAGAGGCAAAGCACAGCCTGCAGACGGAGAAATAAAATGCCAAATCTGCATTCAAATAATCAGAGGAATCCAGTTTAAATCCTCACTGGAACTACAGGAGCATCTGGACGCTCACGGGGAACGATTAAACTGAGCAGCGAACATCAAAAAGACAGACAGAGAGAAATAAAGGATGACAGAAAGATGGGGAAAAAAGAAAGCCAATTTCTTTGACCTTTTGTGTCTTATTTCCACCTGCTGTCCATCAGAGGTGTTTTCATTTGGTCCAGCTGGAGGACGGGCAGAGGTGATGACCTGGACCCAGCTGTGTTTCGGTCTTTGATAATGTGCTTCCGATTCCTCTTGTCAGGAGAAAACCTCTCTCCTCAAGACAGCGATAAGTCATCTGGTCAGATCATACGTGTGTGATTTGATGAGAAAGAAGACTGGAGAACTGAAAAGAGAAAGCATAATGTTTATTTGTGACAATTTATTATATATGAAAAAATTCATTATATAACATTTATTTGATACAGCAAAAGTGTCACATGATCCTTCAGAAATCATTCTAATATTCTGATTTTCTGTTTAAGAAATGTTTTAAAAATATTATTATTCTCAACATTTAAAACAGTACAGAATTTTTTTCAGGATGCTTTGATGAATGGAAAGCTCCAAAGATCAGCATTTATCTGAAATAAAAACCTTTTGTAACATTATATACTATGCCATTCAAAAGCTTGGGGTCAATTTTTTTTTTCTTTTTATCTATTAATTATAGAAATTAATAATTTTATTTAGCAAGGATGCTTTAAATTGATCAAAATTTATATTTATAATTTGTATTTCAGATAAATGCTGTTCTTCTGAACTTTCTATTCATCAAAGAAACCTGAAAAAAATTCTACTTAGTTGTTTTAAACATAATAATAATAACAATAATTATAATAATAAATAAATCAGAATATTAGAATGATTTCTGAAGGATCATGTGACTGGAGTATTGATGCTAAAAATTCAGCTTTAAAATCGCAGGAATAAATTACGTTTTAAAACATATTCAAATAGAAAACAGTTATTTTAAATAGTAAAAAAAATTCAAAATTGTACTCTTTTTGCTGTCATTTCTATTAAATAAATGCAGGCTTGGTAAGCAGAAGAGACTAATAAAAAAAAAAAAAAAAAATCATACCATTCAAAACCTTTTGACTGTGTGTGTAATATATCTATATCTATCCATTTATCTATTTATATTATATAGAAATCAAAGAATCCTGAAAATATGTTTCCACAAGAATATGAAGCAGCACAACTGTTTTCAACATTGATAATAATGCTTCAGCATATTAGAATGATTTCTGAAGGATCATGTGACACTAAAGACTGGAGTAATTATGCTAAAAATTCAGCTTTGACCACAGGAATAAATTACATTTTACCATATATTCAAACATTAAAGAGTTCTTTTAATTTGTAACAATATTTCACAATATTGCAGTCATTTTATTTTATTTCTATTCTTAATTTCTGGTCTTAACTCGTCCTTCAATTTTAACTAAAAGAGAGAAAATACTGAATTTATTTATTTTTCAAAAATTAAGCCACTACAGAAGTGAATAGCAATTCAAAGCTGAGAAATATATATATATTTTTTTTTTGTGGTGAAAACACCTCATCATCGAGAGTCTGTGGTAATAATTACCTGTCATACACTAGAAATAGACTACAGTGTTATCTGAGATCATCAGAATGACATTAGCACAGGTCTGAGATCAGTTTAGGCCAGTAAACAAGGTTACAGCAGGTCTGAACAATCAGTAGTATCACTGTTTTTATGCATAGAGGGTTTGCATTTACTTCATGATTTAGTCAGTTACCCGAAAGCAAATTTATGCTGTCTAAACCATGGAAAAAACAACTTAGCAAGCAGGAAAGGGCACAATATTTTGACAAACTAAAATTAATAGGTGGCAAAGATATGTACGAGGAGGATTATTTAAGATATAAGCCTAACATATCACCTACCTGCCTGGAAATGATAAGAACAAACACAAATATTGTCAAGATTCTTGCCTTGGAAATCTTAGTTCAGTTCGGCCAACTATTCAGATTGTTCCTCAGTTTTTTTGCACACTTCTTGATTTGTTATAACTTTTGTCAGCTGTCTATTATAGTAGGCTACTTAAAATGTTTTTCCCAGTCCGACAGATTAGTGCAGCCCAAAACATGACAATAATTGACCATTTCAGCTGTAAAATTGTGCAAAATATGCGAGTTTCGTTCGGTACAGTGGCATTGTTTACTTACAATATGGCCGACTGATGACGCGTCGTATAAACAAAGCTGTGAAATATAGTCTTTGATGGTAAAGACGCCTTATCATCCAGTGTCTGAGGTAATAATTGCCTGTCATACACTAGAAATAGACTATAGTGTTACCTGAGATCGTCAGAATGACATTAGCTCAGTAAACAAGGTTACAAGCAGGTCTGAACTATCATTGTTTCTGCGTTGAATACGTTCCCAGTCGAGTCCAATCAGCAAATTAGCAAAATCATGTAGCTGACCTTGTATACACACTTAACCTTCTTGTCTGCGTGTGTGTGAGTTTGTGAGAGAGTGCAGTTCATTTGCCGTTTCTTGCCTGTTGGTCATGCTCTGGTTTGCATATCAGATGAATCATCTTTCCGAGGCGTTGGGTCACAGTTAAATTGAACATCTTGGAACCAATTTATTCCATTAGGAGCTCCGAGTCCAGCACCGGAATACTGACAGCCAATTTCAGCTCCTCTAAAGCGTCAAGCATGAAGGAACCGCAACAAAAGATGATAGATCTAGCCAGACAATACACACACCATTGGCATCAGGTGTGTGCGTGTGGGCGCGTTTCTATGTTTGAGCGGGTTTATGGAGTAAGATCTCACAATGCTGCCGCGATTTTATGTCTCTCTCGGCAATTGTACCTCATTCATAAATGACTTCGGATTTTAAAAGACTGCTAAAATCCTCTCACAACACGGCGTGAGGTCTCATAAAGAGGCCGTAATTGAGGACGAGCTCCGACACGTGTCAACACATCCATTACTGAGCGCTGAAAGCGCTTCGACACTCGTCTAATCCCTTCTATTCTCTGTAACTAGCCTTTGTGTGTCCACTTCATTTTCCTTCGTTTGAACAGAGAACACGCTGAAAAAAACCTCTTGTCTGTGCTAAAGAAAGTCAAACGCTGTTCAAACTGCCTTTGTGAGAAAAGGGTTTAAATTATGGAGCACTTTTGGAGGACTTAAAATTATCCAAAAGAAGTTAGAACTAAAGGCTGAGAGGATTTTTAAAAGGTATATCTACCATTTTTGCAACGCGGAAGTAAGCCGTTTTAAACTATTATTTGAGCTAGCGTGTTTATAATTATGATAATACATTAAAATAATATGAAAACAAATAACAGTTTGCTATTTCAAGCAACATATCGGGCTGTTTTTCTACACGTAAAATAGAGGGTTTGTACCTACATCACATTTTGGTCAGTTACCTGGATACTTGCGATACTCAGATGTAAACAACAGCATGGATTGCACCGTTAAAGGAGAACTCCACTTCCAGAACAACAATTCACAAATAATTTACTCACCCCCTTGTCATCTAAGATGTTCATGTCTTTCTGTCTTCAGTCGTAAAGAAATTRTGTTTTTTGAGGAAAGCATTTCAGGATTTTTCTTCATATAACGGATTTCATTGGTGCCCCGATTGTGAACTTCCAAAATGTAGTTTAAATGCAGCTTCAAAGGACTCTAAACGATCCCAGCCAAGGAAGAAGGGTCTTATCTAGCGAATGATGTGTCATTTTTTTTGGAAAATAAAAATTTGCATACTTTTTAAACACAAAAGCTTGTGTAGCACAGGCTCTGGGATGCGCGTTTACGACGCTATGTACTATTGAATCACGTCGAAAGGTCATGCGGAACATAGACAGAACTAGACCCAGTGTTTACAAAACGAATGCGCAAAGACTAAAAAAGTGTTTACAAACAAAAAGGTACAACGATGTCCTCCTCTCAAGTTGTAAGAGAAGATAAGATGAAGTTTTTTTCGCCATACTCAGTACACAGATGATGAACTTACACGTGATTCGTAGTAGTGATGGGAAGTTAAGATCATTTTACCGACTTGGACCTTTGAGTCTCGTTCAGCAAAATGAACGAATCTTTTTTCGAGTCATTTTTTTATTTTAGCAAAATATAATTAAAATGTTACGTGTTACTTTCCTAACACATCTACTGCTTACACAGTTGATCACACTACAAACAAGACAAAACTATAATGCTATAAGAAACAAAAAAGATTAATTCATTGTTTACCTGGGTCTTTAGTCTATGATTAGCTCACCTCACCTCTATCTGACAAGTTTTCAGGTTTGAGTCGTTCGTTCATCACGTGACAGCCCCATAAGGTGAACAAATTCTAGTACAGAACCTAGGATGTTGCACATGCACCACTGAACGAATCACTCCCTGAGATGACTCGTTCTTCCCAAGTCACATTAAAGTTTCGTTCAAAATGAAAGAATCGTTCAAGAACTACCCATTACTAATTAGTAGCATCGTGGACGTGCATCCCAGAGCCTGTGCTACACGAGCTTTTGTGTACAAAAAGTATACAAATTTTTGTTTTCCGAAAAAAATGACAGATCGTTTCGCTAGATAAGACCCTTCTTTCTCGGCTGGGATTGTTTAGAGCCCTTTGAAGCTGCATTTAAACTACATTTTGGAAGTTCAAATTCGGGGCACCAATGAAGTCCATTATATGGAGAAAAATCCTCAAAAACCATAATTTCTTTGAGACTGAAGACAGAAAGACATGAACATCTTTGATGACAAGGGAGTGAGTAAATTATTTGTAAATTGTTGTTCTGGAAGTGGAGTTCTCATTTAATATACTACTGAATGTTTTTCTGCTAATTTATGCTGTTTAAACCATAGAAAAATGTGTGGAAGCTGCTAAATCTTATAGAGAAGGACTTAGTAAGCAGGAAAGGGTGCAGTAGTTTGACAAACTAAAGTTAATAGGTGGTAAGGTACGTACAAGCAGTATTAATTAAGATTTTAGCCTAATATTTTACTTACCTGACTGGAAATGATAAGAGCAAACACAAATGTTGTCAAGAATCATGCCCTGGAAATCCTGGTTCAGTTTGACCAACCACAAACGCCTTTTGGTCCTCCTTCTCCTTCATTTGTTGGCAGTCTAGTATACTCTTTGTATAAATGTTTTTCCTAGTCCAACCGATTAGTACAGCCCAAAACATGACAATAATTGACCACTGACCAGCAGCAGTAATCAGCAAAATCTGCAAGTTTTGTTTGTTTCAGTGGCATTGTTTACATTTAGGGCTGCACGATAAATCGCATGCGATTATTGCGTACATCTCCTCAGTAAAGCCGGTTCTGTGATTAGTTGTAAATCTCAATCACATGCATTCAGCTGGAGCAGCAGTAAATGCACAGAGCTGTAAATCACTGACAAGCTTCCAAAAACCAACCTGACCACCTTAAGCTACTATGACCTGGTTTTTCCAATAGGAACTGTGCTGCAAATCACTCTATCACACATTTTATTTAATTTACTCCTTCAACGTGATTATTATCCTGATCTTAGCAGGAAGACTGAATCTGGCTTCAGAAATGAAGTAGATTTATGATTTATTAATATCCAATTTCTCCCCGCTGCACACCTACAGGACGAATCTGATAACGTAGGGGTGATAGAGAGATGGAGAGAGATGGATTTTGCAATATGGAAATGAGAGTAAAGATGATTCTTTAGATCTGTACAAATACATATTATGCAACTCTATTTACTATGAACACGTTACAGTTGAAACGAATCTAATGGTTTAGTCTGAGGCTTTCAAGCACAAGCCCTACAGCACAAGTAAAGACATAAACCAGCTCATGAAAATTCATAATCATGCCTAATAGTGAGGTTACAGAATATTTGTAAATATTCTCATTGCAGGCTAACTTATTCTGGCAAAGAGCTACTTGTCAAATAATGTGTCTTAAGGACACACTCACAATAGGGGAACTGAAAGTTTTTAACGGGATCTAAATATCACATAACACCAGAGTTTTGAAATAAAAACAGGGTTTTCAGTGTTTCCAGGAAGTCTTTGTTCTCAAGGACCAGAAACTCCAAAGTAGTGTGGACGCCAAGTGGAACCACAGCAAAAGTTACGCATTTTAAACAAAAACGCACTAGTGAATTTTCGTATACAGCCATGGGACTCAAAGCAACATATTTGGTTCTGCTCATGTGTGTCGTCATCATCCTCACCAGCACTAAAGATCAGAATCATTCACGAACTAATCCTGACATATTCTGTCCTGATGCTCCTCCGCAGATGTGGATTTACCCATCACGCAAAGGTAGGTGACCGCCTTTGGCCCCCAAAAGCCAAGGGCCCCTTAAAATGCTTTTTAATATGAGATGTGCGTTAAGATGAAGGAGTTGCCACAATGGTTTCCTCTACAAATACCATTACAAACATTACAAACAATCAACTTTTAACCATAAAAACCATTAAAAAGTGGTTTCTGTAGTGTTTTGATACATATTCCATTAAAATTGATTGGTTTTTAACAAGCCACCAATAGAAGGTGACCAATTACCAGTAGAGACCAACAAAGTCCATTACAGTTTCCATTAAAACCAAAGTCCCATTATAACCAGTAAAACCAATACAAATTTTGTGATGGTGTCTATTGTTTTTTTTTTTTGTTTGTTTGTTTAGTTGTGAAACATGCTTATTGTGTATCCTGCTTGTAGCAAAAGACAATCCCATGCATTTGAAGGTGTAATTAAATATTGAGCAACAGTGCGTATTATGTTTATTGTTTTAAATGCCGCTAAGAATTCTCTTTTCATAATTTTTTAAAAATTTCATTTAAATTTGTAGTTAAAATAATTACAAATAAATGTTTTTTAAAGTTTAGAATGAGACAGCCTTGTTCTCATTCTCACTAATACTAGTTTTTATATGAATACATTTTTGAATGGAACCGACTGTCTATAAAAAAGTTTTGATGGCATTAATTTTATCAGAGAAAGCACCGTTTTCGCGCTCCTTTGTTTACAGCAGTTACCAGGGAAACCGCTATATTTCTGACATCCCAAAAGCGCCTCCTACCGGCAGAAAATGAATGTTCATTTTGTTCTGTTTTAAGCAATATAATAAATAATACTTCTGACTTATCCCTTAAAAAATGATTTAAGGCTCAGTTGTGAGCTTTATTATGTTATTCAATTGATTTACCCACCTTGCTCTTCAGGCTAGCAATAAAATGAAAATGATGATTAGATTGTGCTGCATTAAATTAAAGTCTTTCCACTCTCTTAATGAATTTGTGTTGTTACAAATTACAAAATGTAATGTTGACTTACAAGAAATGTT
Source organism: Labeo calbasu (assembly GCA_019740295.1). NCBI lineage: Eukaryota > Metazoa > Chordata > Actinopteri > Cypriniformes > Cyprinidae > Labeo > Labeo calbasu. The sequence goes on from JAHKKF010537009.1 coordinate 10,286, forward strand.
TAGCTTTGCATGCAAGTTTAAACACATAAGTATAAACAGCAGTGAGCTCAAGTTTTGTTATACGAGGATTTAATTGACACAAATACAGACATAGTAAATCTCACCTTTGTTCCAGGATATCCCCCTGCTAGGTGCTGTAGTACCGTTTTAGAGAAAATCCCACGGCGCATTCTGCTATTAGTTTCCAGTTGTGAGATGCAGAGGAAATATGGAGCCTGCCACATCGATGCACTGATGTGAGTGTTTACCATACAGAAACACAAATGATATATAAATCATCTGCTCTTGTATTTACTGTGTTCACTGCTTTTCAGATTACATATCAGAAACAGGCTAATCTGTGCACATCCCAGAATGTTGAAGAAACTGAAGAAGATTCACGAAACAGGCTTAAATGCAAACAGGAAATGAATGAACATGATTGTGCAATCTGTTTATAATCCAAGTGGCAGTGATACAGTTTGAATATTTTGCTGCCTATTTTTCAGCTTATAGTACCAAATATTATGCAGGTTAATACAATATACAGTATATATTCTTTGTATACTCTGCTTTTTAATGAAATAAAACCATTTTTTCACTTTTGACTATATGTTGGTGATTGTTCATACCATTGTACTACTTGCTCCCAAGTGTCTCAAAGACAGTCAGTCGCTCAATGCAGAATCACTCAGATCTAGACTAGAGTTGCACTGCCACCTAGGGGTGTCCTTTGGTGTTGCTGCTTTTACTTCACTATCCAACTAAGCAGGTCAAACATTGTTTAAGGATAGGAGAAACATATTCAGTCACGAGTTAGCATATATGTAGTGTACAATACTGAACATGGAATAGCAAATATACACCAACATGTACACACATGAACAGACATTATATAGAATGAGCTTAACAAACACACTGGAGTTAATGGGTGTAATGTGACAGCAGTGTAATAAATGCGGCTTAAAAACCTTTACACCTGTCAAGGGTGTCTGAGCCACATTATTATGATTCCTCTATTCTTAATCACTCATATTCAAGGATTTGCTGTGGTTTTGAGCTCTTCAAGGCCTGTCAGGATTAAAGAAACACAAAACTCAAGACAAACACCTTTTCTATAAAAACATATGGTACTAATACCAAGGTACTTAGTTTGGAAGCTTGTTTCTGCCACTGAATTAAACAAAAAAGGTTATTGTGACTTTTTATCTCACAATTCTGACTTTTTTTTTTCAATTGCAATTGTGAGGTATAAACTCAGAATTGAAAAAAACTTACAATTATGACTTTTTTTCTCCGAATTGCATGATATAAACTCACAATTAAACTTATATTATGATATTATAATAATTATGATATAGACATATAATTGCGAGAAACAGAATTGTGAGATAAAAACGCAATTCTGACTTTTTTCTCAAAATTGCATGATACAAACTCACAATTACAAGAAATAAAGTCAGAATTGTTTAAGATCAGGATCAATTTTGAGTTATAAAGTCAGAATTGTGAACTATGAACTTTTAATTCTGACTTTTTTTCTCAAAATAGCATGATATAAACTCGCAATTGCAAGTTATAAAGTCAGAATTCCGAGATATAAACTTGCAATTCTGACTTTTTTCTCAAATTGTGATATAAACTCACAGTTGCAATTTACAAAGTCAAAATTGCATGACATAAACTTATAATTGCGAAAAATAAAGTCAGACTCGTGCAATTCTGACTTTTTCTCTAAAAATTGCTTCATATAAACTTGTAATTGTGAGTTATGAAGTCAGAAATGCGTGATATAAACTCACAACTGCGAGAAATAAAGTCAGAATTGTGCGATATAAACGTACAATTTTGACTTTTTTTAATTAAAATTGCATGATATAAACTCGCAATTGCAAGTTATAAAATCAGAACTGCAAGATATAAACACAATTCAGACTTTTTTCTCAAAATAGCGTAAAATAAACTTGCAAGTATGAGTTATAAAGTAAAAATTGCGAGATATAAACTCTAAATTCTGACTTTTTTATCAAATTGCGTGATACAAACTCACAATGGTGACTTATAAAGTCCGAATTGTGTGATATACGAGAAAAAAGTGCAATTCTGACTTCTCAGAAATGTGTGATATAAACTTTTGCAAGATATAAACATAGTTCTTTTTTTTTCAAAATTGCATGATATAAACTCGCAATTATGAGTTATAAAGTCAGAAATGCATAATATAAACTTGAAATTGCAAGTTTGCGACCTATAAACTTACAATTCAGACTTTTTTTCTCAAAATAGTGTGACACAAACTCGCAAGTATGAGTTATAAAGTAAAAATTGCAAGATATAAACTCGATATTTTGACTTTTTTCTCAAATTGCATGATATAAACTCACAATTGTGATTTATTAAGTCAGAATTGCACGATATAAACTTACGTTTTATCAACTTAGAGTCAGACTTGCGCAATTTTGACTTCTCAGAAATGCATGATATAAACACAGCTGTGAGAAATAAAGTCAGAATTGCAAGATAAAAACACAATGACTTTTTTTCTCATTGTGTGATTTAAACTCACAGTTGTGAGTTATAAAGTCAGAATTATGATATAAACACAATCGCAAGAAATAAAGTCAGAACTGTGATGCATAAACTTGCAGTTGTGAGTTATGAAGTCCAATTTTGAGGGCTTTGACTTTATAACTCGCAGTTGTAAGTTTATATGACATTTATATCTTTGGCAAATATATATTTATAGTTTGGGATCATTAAGATTTTTAATGTTTTTTTTAAAGAAGTCTCTTTTGCTCACCAAGGCTGCTTTTATTTGATGAAAAATACAGAAAAAAACAGTAATATTGTGAAATTATATTACAATTCAAAATTACATTTTTTTTATTATAATATACTTAAAAATATTATTTATTCCTGCGAGTCAAAGCTGAATTTCATCATCATTACTTCAGTCTTTAGTGTCACATGACCCATCAGAAATCTTTATTAATGTTGGAAATATATTAATAATATTTTTGGACTTTTTCAGGATTCTTTGGTGAATAAAAAGTTAAAAAGAACAGCATTTTTTCAAAATATTAATCTTTTCTAACAGTAGAAGTCTTTACTATGATATTTTTTATTAATTTAATACATCCTTGCTGAACAAAAGTATTAATTTCTTTTACCCCAGACTTTTACATTTGTATAGTATATTTTTTGGCTTTAATATACTACATATTAGTATATACTATTCTATATAATAGTTTTCATTGTAGTCTCAGACTTTCAGATCCTACTTCATGTCATGAACACTGAATGATTAAGATTTTAATTTGTCCAAACTCGCTGTCTTATCCACTCAAATGCATTCGCACACACTCGAGCGCTCCAACGGTCAGAAAGGCATAACCGTGGTTATTTTTACAGAACCAATAACAAGTCCTTTATTTGAAAGGCACAGTGTTTGGACTTGCATAAGTGAAAAGGTCAGAGCGCCGGCGAGAGCTGAAACAGATTCAAAAACCCAGAGTGAAGTGATTGAACGCTGCAGTCTGAGACTCAAAAGAGCTGTGCAGAGATGAAGGTCAAACTCAAGTCTGAAATGATTTCCAAAGATACTTCATCTTGCACAATATTTATGGAGTCCGGCCTTAAATGCCAAGACAGCTAGTGAGTTCTTGAGCGCTTAGGCGGCGGTCCGCGTTCCCGTCGCAGAACTGCATGAACTTCTTGGCACAGCGGCGAGGACGCAGAGTTCTGCGGAGAAGGAGACGCAACGGACGCGACTCCCGCTCGCTCAGAAGCCCATCGGCGTCTCCGTCCAGCCGCGTAAAGTACCGACGGAGAGTTTGAACGGATGAGAAAGAGGCCGGAGAGGTGAGGACGTGAGGACGGGCCTCAGGTGTCCTGAGAGGCAAGAACAACATCAGACACAAAACTCAAGTCATGATGGACGTTCTAGATCAACATGTTTTCTAGATCTGCCACAAAGCTGAGAATGTAGAAATGCATTTAAAATATTTTTTTAGTATGATTTTTATTAGTTTATTTTTTAATATTTCTAACTTCGTTTACAATTAATTATATTACATAATTAATTATATTACATAATTTAAAAAAAATACAATGCAAGATTTTTAATTATCATGTTTAAATCATGTTTTTTCATGAAATATTAATATTATCATCTTTCTATTTAGCTTTAATCATATTTATTATCGTTTTAGTCATAGTAATGCATAGTATTTAGTCGTTTTATTTCATTTAGTTGCCAAGGCAAGAATTTTAATTTTAATTAAATTAATTTTAATTAATTAATTAATTAATTTTAATCAACTGTTTGTATTTATTCTTTTAAAAATATTTTTAACTTTATTTATATATTTATTTCAGTTTTAGTAATTTAAACTTGTTTTATTTTATGTAGTCGCCAAGGCAAGATTTCTAATTTTCATTTTTAGTTTTTTTTAATCAAATATTTGTATTTATTATTATTTTTAAATGTTTCTTTTTAGCTTTATTTATATTTTTATTTTACTTAACTTGTTCTATTTCATGTAGTTGCCAAGGTAAAAAATTCTCATTTTTAAAATGTTAGTTTTTCATCAAATATTATTATTATTATTATTATTTTGTTTCTATTTAGCTTTATTTATATATTTACTTCAGTTTTAGTCATTTAAAATTGTTTTATTTCATTTAGCTGCCAAGGAAAGATTTCTAATTTTCATTTTTTTCATTTTTACTTATTCATTTTTTATTTGTATTTATTATTTTTTTAATTTTTCTTTTTAGCTTTATTTATATATTTATTTCAGTTTAAGTGATTTAAACTTGTTTTATTTTATGTAGGGGCCAAGGCACGTTTTCTAATTTTCATTTTTAAATTTGTTTCATCAAATATTTGTATTATTATTTTTCAAAAATTTCTGTATAGCTTTATTCATATTTTTATTTCCGTTTTAGTTTTAGTAATTTTAGTACTGCAATTAAATTTTTTTTTGTTTAGGTTTGTAAGTGTAAGTTTTTCATCTAATATTTGTATTTTATTTTATTTTAGCATTACATTAATCAAAAAAAAAGGTCACAAACTGACATTTCAGCATGTGACTGACTTTCATTGAAACGCCATTTGTTGATTTAACGTTGAAAACCATTTAATGGTAAATAGCTGTAGTAAGGTTAACAAAATGCTTATTAATCAATAATTTGTTGAAAGTTAATGTTGAAAAGACTGAAAAAAGTTGCAGTATCAACGTTGATTGGAAATACAAATTTAAAACAAAATTCAAGTGATTCAAACTTGATGCATGCTGTTGATTCACTCAGAAATAAACGCTGAAATGTCGTCTGGGAGCAGATCAATGTTATGAAAGTGTCACAGAGTGATCGTTTATTCTGATGACTCAATATCATGATGTCTAATGACTGTAATATCTGGTGACTGTAATCAGTGGGTGCGTCTCTAACCTGTAAACAGAAGACTGAGTCCCACTTTCAGCTCTCTGCTGAAATGCTTGCATTAAACTCTTCAGAAAGTCTGGCTTTCGTACACTTGGACAACCTACACAAACACAGACAGATATCGTGAATGAAATCTGTGATATATATATATATATATGGTAGAGAATCAGACAGGCTAAGATCTGACCTGTTGGTTGTATTTAAATTCACTGTCTAATCATATTCACATGGCAGATCCTTAAATGTACACTACCAGTCAAAAGGTTTTCAATTTATTTTAAAGAGTTTTTTTTTTTGCTCACCAAGCCTGCATTTATTTGATTTAAAGTACAGCAAAAACAGTACAATTTTGAGAGATTTTTAATTTTTAAAATAACTGTTTTCTATTTGAATGTATTTTAAAATGTAATTTATTCCTGTGATTTCAAAGCTGAATTTTTAGCATCAATACTCCAGTCACATGATCCTTCAGAAATCATTCTAATATTCTGATTTGTGGCTCAAAAACATTTATTATTATTATTGTTCAAATTTTTTCAGGTTTCTTTGATGAATAGAAAGTTCAGAAAAACAGCATTTATCTTAAATAGAAATCTTTTGTAACATTATAAATGTCTTTATCATCACTTTTGATCAATTTTTAAGCATCCCTGTTAAATAAAAGTGTTGGTTTCTATAATTCCTAACAAAGCTTTTTATTTCAGATAAATGCTGATTTTTGGATCTTTCTATTCATCAAAGAATCTTGAAAAAAATCTACTCAACTGTTTTAAATATTGATAATAATAATAAATGTTTCTTGAACAGCATATCAGAATGATTTCTGTAGGATCATGTGACACTGAAGACTGGAGTAACGATGCTGAAAATTCAGATTTGATCACAGAAATAAATTACATTTTAAAATATATTCAAATAGAAAACAGTTATTTTAAATAGTAAAAATGTTTCAAAATTTGACTGTTTTGTTGTATTTTGGATCAAATAAATGCAGGCTTTAGAAAACATTAAAA
>JAHKKF010537010.1:0-18504 GCA_019740295.1 Labeo calbasu
TGTGTGTGTATATGTTAGAATTAATGTCAGAACACAATCACTAACATCAGTTATTCCTGTGCATTTTCCTACATGTATTTCAGATCCGATTCCTACAAAAGTTTCAGTAACAGAGGGAGATTCCGCCATTTTAAAGCCTAATATTGGTGATATAGACATGTATGATGTAATAGAGTGGAAGTTTGAAGACAGAAGCAGTCCCATAGCTCAAATCAACAAACAAAATGGTAAAAACCCCTCATATGATGAAACTGATGAGCAATTCAGAGACAGACTGCACCTGGATCAGACCGGATTTCTGACCATCACAAACACCAAAACCACAGACTCTGGACTTTATAAACTACAGGTCATAGGAACAAACATAGCGATCAAACACAGGAAGTTTCGCATTACAGTCAACGGTGAGTAGATCAGCGTTCTAGAAGTAATATTTCTTTGTGCAAGTCATTTTTATGTTTGTAAGTAATGGCTTAAACAGACAAACCTTGAACTGATTGAATATTCAAATAAACACAAGATGCTTGGCACAGGATTTATTTTAAAACTGTCTTTTAAAAAATGTCTCTCTCTGTCCATTACAGAATCGGGTCTGTCCACAGGCAGTATCGTTCTGATATGTGTGTGTGTTATTGGATTGATCTTGGCGGTGGTTGGGTTTTTCATTTGCAAAAGACGACGATCACAACAAGGCCAGTATTAACTTTGCATGCATGGCCAGTAATAACCAAAGTAAGAATTTTATCAAAGAGTTTTGAAATTAACATAATGATTTACTGCATTGTTTAATGACATCCGTGATTGTTTCAGACATTATTTACAGTATTTCACTAAATGACAGCAGAATAATACTTGACTTATTTTGAGATCTGGGTTCGATTTTACATTTTAGGCAGAACATTTAGGCATGACTTTCACCTATGCAAAAACTTTATGCTTTATGTCACCTTTTCTTACTCTTTCTGTGTTCGGTTTCAGGTGGAGATAAAGGGAATGAGGTACAGGATCGATTAAAAAGCAGTTCAGAGCCTCTGTAACAAACAAGATGTGGATGAATCAACCTGTGTGCTGAATTGTGATAGAAAATAGAAAAATAGAGAATATGCTTACATATCTTGTACATTCGCTGGAACAGTTTGCACTACATGCTGATCAATGATCTTATTACTTTATAGTACACTTTTTTTTTTTTAAGTATACACAATGTCATACCATTTATTTTAAAGTATATATGATATTGTACCTATTACTGATACATATATAATCATGGTGGTTGGTGGGACTGTTGACTGCAGCTTCAAAGGTTTTAGGTGGATATACTTTAGATCACCTTGCATCAGCAGGTGTCTTTTAATTACGTTTTCCTTAATGACTTGATTAAATGCTCTTTTTTCATGGTTTAGAGGGGATTATGAAAGGAGATTGTGTGATTAAATGCTTTCTTCAGAAGTGCAGAAGACTTTAAAAATATAAGGGATGAGCCTATTTTTGTGGTAATAATGACCTTTTTTTGTTGTTATAGAAACGATGTGCCTCATTTTTGCTATAATTGATTTTAAGACTTATATTTTACTGTTACTCTGATACTATGTTTACATGGAGACAGACTGGTGAATAGTGATTTGAGTGTTGAATGTTGCACTTTTTGTTTGAAAAATTGAGATTTGTAAGTAATATGAATGCCAAAGTTATTGCGCTTATTGTAAATCCACTGAATTAGCTATTTATTTTTTCTTTATTTGTTTGTTTGTTTTTTCTTTTTATGTTGCTGCTAGGCTGTAACTGAAAATCACAGTATCTTGATGCCTTTTTTTTGTATATTGGGAAAGATTTGGAATAATAAAGAAGGAAAATATATGCAGCAGCTTTAATCATAAAACATGCCTTTTCTCTGGAATTTTTATAGCGTTTATTTAACATGATAGGCTGTTCTGCAATCAATGTAACATTTTGTTCTTTATTTTTATGTGTTCCATCTTTTGCTTTATTCTGTCTGGGTTGAGGTTGTTTAAACTTTTAGAGAACACATTCTTAGAACGTAAATTTGAAAAAAAAAAATATAACTGTCAGTTTCAGAACAAACAGTGGAAACATCTGTTGGTCAAAAGGTAGGTACAAGAGGAAGTGGTACTTAGGTGGTCGATGCTGCCGTTCCGGTTGTTGTGTTCACAAATGACTCGATGCCTTTGGAAGTCTGCTGAGCTAGATCTCAAACCACCTTAACCAGATTTAACAGTAGCAGTCACTATGCGGCGCTGTAAGCTACTCCATAACAGAACGTGCTGCTGCCTACATCAGATGTTATTCAGCATTTTTTCCCCATCAAAAAGCAAACGCACAGGTTTTTCCTTTCCGCACAGACATCGTTATGAAAAGTCATTAATGAATCTTTGTCTCTGTGTCGGTTTTCAGTCAAGTCTTTAGTTTGTAATTCTCTGTCAGTTCGGCAGCGGCTAGTAAACCACACACCCTGATTCAGAAACGATTGCTCCATCTAACCAGATTTATTTAAATAATCGCCGTAGTAAGCTCAACATTTTCCGGGGTGTTCAGAAGTATGAAGAAGCTAATTGTGCTCGTTTTCTTGTTTTTCGCTGATGGTAAGTCGCTTAATTCTGTTTTTTTCCTCACTTTCGTTTCACTGGAAACAGGAAGTGGAGTGCATTTTTTGACATTTAAAATATTTAAGAACGACTTTACTGCAGTCATGTAAACACCTTAAAATGCGTCCATAAATGCATCGACACGATAAATTTGGTTTCCCGATCTATCACATGTGTTTTGCATGTAGGCTAGTCAGTTTGCGTGTGTTTACGTTACGGCGTCGTGACGTCGTTGATGCATGATTCATGACCTGTTGGTGTTTACACAAACCATTAAAAACTAACATGTGAACCATTTAATTGAGCTGATATTTGTTGTGTGTGAAAACACTTTTATTTACCTGCTTAATTAAACTAAAACAATGAAATAAGATTTTCATCTTTCTTCTTCATCTTTGCATTTTTGTTACCTAGCTATGACAAATCCAGTTGTTTACAACTGTAGTTTATTCATTAGGATTTTTGGTCAAATTTGGATTCTTGCATTGCTTTCTATATTGACGTATTGTCTGGTTGTTAAGTTAGTTTTTAATTATTTTAGCAAGCAACATTTAAAAGTCAGTGCTCTGAATCAAATCTGTGTTATAAAAATGGCATAAACTAATGGTATATTTGTTCTCCAGGTGTGTTTGGTTTTGAGACAGATGGTGTGAAGTCAATATCCGTGATGGAGGGAGATTCTGTCACTCTACACACTTGTCTTATTCAAATACAAAATTATGACATGGTGCTGTGGAAGTTTGAAAACACACTCATAGCCCAATTCGACAAAACTTCCCAAACATTCTTGACAAAGGATGGTAACGATGGGAGATTTAGAGATAGACTCAAGCTGAACTCTGAATCTGGATCTCTTACTATTAGGAACATAAGAACCAACCACTCTGGAATTTACAAAATGGACATGATCAGCACGAGTGGATCCTCAAACAAGAGATTCAATGTGACTGTAATTGGTGAGTAGTGTAATAATGGTACTAGAAATTAAAATAAAAATAAATAAATAAATAAAAAAATGTTTATAAGATGTGGAATTAACTTAGTAGTTAATGTGCAGATGAGAAATGGTTAATTTTAGGGTTTACATGCAAATAAAAAGAATTCAGTTGAAAATGAAAAAATATGAAATATTTTTGATTAATTAAAACAATATTTTTACATAACGTATAGTGTGTATTGACAATACCATACACACATGACAAGAAGCTCTGATGACAGTGAAGGAAAGTTCAAGCAAATTTAAGCAAATAGACAGATCTTACCCAGATTTTTCCATTCCATTGAAACTCTGTCCTGGTAGTGAAGATGTAATCCGTATGTAAAAGAAGGCCCCATCACGATCAGCCTTGAAATGGCTCACTATAGGATTGCACGCTTCATTTCCTTTGTTTGGCCTTCAAACTCTCACTCTTTTTTTGTCATGTGACCAGCCAACCCACTCCCATATTAGGAATCCCACAGTTTGGCAGTTTTTGGCCCACGTTGTAGTAATTAGGTGGTCTGTTTCCTATATATTATGCAAATATATCCAAGGCAAGTTGTCACATGTTTTGTATACTGAACTTTTCTACCTTTATAAATTGCAATACCACATCTAAGAGGTTAGTTTGAAATTTATTATGTGAAGTAGTTCATAATCTTTATAAATTTTAAACTAGTATTTGGTATTTAAAATATATCTTTTACACACATTGTTTTCATGTCAGCTTCTATGCTAGTTGTAGTACAAATAGTACAAATAATCAACTCTGAAACTCTTTCAGGTGTGTTTGATCCAGATGCAGATAAAATAAAGCCTATGTCAGTGATGGAGGGAGGGTCTGTCACTCTAAATACTGGTGTTAAAGTACAGAAAGACGATCTGATGCTCTGGAAGTTTGGACGAGCCACCAAAGGCTGCGTATATAATCCACTTCATCATGTCCCATGTGAAAGTGATGTGACTGACATCGCTAAAATTGATGGAGAAACCCGTGAGGTCTCATTAGATGCTGGTGACAGTGAGATGTTTAATAACAGACTGAAAATGAGCAAACTGACCGGATCCCTGACCATCATAGATGCCAGACCTGAGCACTCTGGGTTTTATATGCTACAGATCAGTAATAACACTGGGACCAAATACAGGAGATTCAATGTTACTGTTAATGGTGAGTATAACGTGCAATTTTTAAAATTAAAAAATATACATTACATTAAATTGTCTTTTGTCTAATTGTAAATTGTGTGTGTATATACATATATATGTGAGGTTTCCCAACATTGTGCTTTACAACATTTCTTTTAGCTGTTACGAAATCCCACCCACATGTAGTTTGGATGTCAATCGCTATAGTGCTTTTGTTGATAGTGGCGGTTTGGTGCTTGGCCACAGGCTTTAAAAACTGGCGCAACAGGAATGGTAAGTAACAGAAATGTAAATCTTTGGAACTGATTTCATTTTAATGTTTTTTTTAGGTGTAATTATTGTTATAATAGGCTATTACATATCATACATATACAATGTCATAGTAAAGATACTCAAGTGATGGCAAATAGATACCACTGAGATGCATTTGACAGGGTTTATGTGGTTTTACCTTCATTCCTAGTTTTGTTTAGGAGACTGGGATCATATAAGTGCTGTCAATCTACAGGGGCGCAGGAACCGGGTGAGTGTTTCCTTCAGATAACACTGAGCTTCCTGTGCTTAAGTGTGAACATAATTAGTGTAAAAATTGACTTCATTATTTCTCATTGTCAAAATGTTGTTCAGTTGAAGTCTGCCCTTGTTTAACCAATGTTTGTTAATAAAAACAGAACTAATACCAAAAACAGTGATAGAGGGAGAACCTGTCACTCTCAACACTAATTGTAATGAGCTACAGAGAGACGATGTGGTTAAGTGGAAGTTTGGAGGCAATGTCATAGCAAAAATCAGCAGGACAGCCAATAAGATCTGTCAGAAGACTTATGATGGTGCTGATGAGAAGTTCAGAAACAAACTGGTGCTGGACAGTAAGACTGGATCTCTGACCATCAGGAACACCAAAACTGTAGATTCTGGAGAATATGAACTACACATTTCCATCAGTGGAATAGGGGAGTTATACAAAAAATTCAATGTTTCTGTCATTGGTGAGTAGCTTAGATTTTCTTGTATGTCATTATTAGGATGCACTTTATGAATTTTGACCTCTTGTGTTTTTGTGTAATAGGACAACAACATGATGTCTTTACATCATCTGTGATTATTCTGTGCTTTCTTATAGATTCCAGTAAAAACATACCAACAACTGAGTCAGTTGAGTCTCCCTTGATGAGTAAGGAGAGTTGTAGCAGATCCAATATCGAGTTGGTCTGTCAACATTGAAGGGAAACATGTCATATATGCTGTTATTTGCCTTTAAAACATTTATGAATGACCAAGAACAGACTATGTGAGAACCGTTATGTACTGTATACATTATATGTGCACCACAATTGTGTTTCTCTGACTGGTGAATATATTTCTGAGAATATACACTATATAAAGTGCAATTGGTAAATGTGAATATTGTTTTTGTACATATCCTTGAGCTTGTGTGTTTACAGACATGCTTTTGCTTAAATAATCATTTTATTTACTTATGTCTACCACTGTATTTTTAATTGATATACCTCTTTTGTGAATGTATAACTGACTTAATTGTATCTATAAATGCACTTCGTATGACTGTTTGACCAAATAATAATAGAAAACACTACTGCTTTTGCACTGCTATTATGAAACACTCAAAATACAGCACTGATGCTCTATTCTTTGAACATTTGCTGCTCAGTAAATAACTGTAGAGGAGAAAATGGCATTAATTTTAAATTTACATTTGTGATTTGGTGCTTTGTGTCTTTTTTAGTTGAAAATATATATGTATCATAACTCTAAAAACATAAATTCAATCTTGACTATTTTTAGTTTTGGTGTTTTCTGTCAGTTTGTCATGTGATCAGATCTGATTCTGAAATCTTAAACGTGATCTGGATTAATTATACTCTTGAAACTGATTTGTTGCTGGTTTATATGCTCTTAATGGAAATGCTGGTTTTGTTTTTACTTTAACTGCTTTTAAATCTACAAAATATGTAAATGAGAATTATGATAAAAATAAAAAGTTAGCTGACTTTACAAATGATTTTGTATTTTTGTGTCAGTTTGTTAACTCATTTATACAGTCAATGCGCAGTTTATGAAGATATTTGTCTTTTTGACCTAGCCTAGATTTACTTTTAGACACTTCACATTGCATGACGTAGTACAGTAATATGTCCTTATTCGCAGAAGCCACGTGACTTGGTAGGTTTGTCTCGAGTCCCTCATCAGTACTGTGATTCACTGTAGTCATTCAGTCTGGATGTGGTAAGAAGCGGCGTTAAAATGTGGAACCTTTCTCTCCTTTTGTGGGTTTTATTATTCGTGGACGGTGAGTCAGTTTTATCTTAATAAATTAAGCACTTTCGGTTTCAGTAGGCTATGAACTGGAATCAGATAATACATTTGCTATTATTCGTTTATATCTCTAGTGTTTCGTTACTTTGTAACGATATTCACTCTTCTATAAACTGATTCTGTGATGAGTCGCACTGTGAATAATGACAAATAATGGTAAATCGGTTGTGCACGTGTGTTTTTAGTAGTGAAAACTAGAGGGCGCTGACGGCCTGCAAGAATCTGCGCATCACTACATTAAAACTGACAACACCACAAACGCATTAGTAGAATACAACAGAAAAAGTAATTTAGGATTTGTCAGTTATTGTCGCCGTTAGTCGGGGATTTAGACATAGCACAAAACTGTCAACAGTATAAATGGACTTGTTATTGTTAGGCGTGATAATCCTGTTTATTGCTCCAATAAACCGGAAATAATAAACACGCCCTTTATACAAACCACTTTGACCGACATTTTCAAACTCCTAGCCTAATTATCTCCCTTTTTCTTTTAAGTGCTTTACTGAATGATATTGTAACAGTAGGTGGAGTGGGTTTGAATGAATCAAAATAGCTTCTTCAGAATAATTATGCCACCTCAACCCCAATTTGAAACCAGTAGAACAAATACAAAAGTTGGAACCAGAAATAGTAAACACGCCCTTGTTATAATCCACCATTTTTACATTTTCCTCCTACGTGCTTTACTGAATGAACACTAGACGGAATAGATTTGAATTAGGCCTACTGTGGTAATCAAAATTAGTCTACTTCTTCAGAATAATTGCCACCACAACCCCAATTTGAAATTCGTGAACAAATACAAAAGTTTTTCTCACAGTAACCTCTAAACTGTGCAATTTTTTTTTTTTTTTTTTTTTTTTAACATTTGTGTGTCCAGTACATGCATGTAAAAGTCTGGTAAGACATAACATAACTATTCTGTCCTTTGACTTCTATTAACATAATTGCACGTCCAGTTATGAGGCAGTTGTGAAAGTACTTTCTTAGGTCTTTGTCCTGTGAAGTTTATATTTTCACATCTCAGGAGGCTGGTGGTTATATGTAATGGTGATTTTGCTTCTGTACTTTTCTGTCGTGATACAACTATGAATTTCTCGATTTCATTTTTATTGTAGTTATTGTAAAAGCCTTTTTTTAATGTTTGTGGAATATTGAAGCATTCAAGTTTTTTTCTTTGTAGACTTGCACAAGAAGTCTCACAACCTGTCCCTTCTGCTGCTACTTACTTTAAATTGTTTAACATTTGCTAGATATGAAACACTTATGGCACATATTTTAACTCTAAAATATTGTGTAAGTTTAATTTCGCTCTTTATGCAACACCTGTTTCATTGTTCTTCAGGTGTGCTTGGTGCTAATGAAGAGAAGTCAGTGTCAGTATCAGTGATGAAGGGAGATTCTGTCACTCTACACACTGGTGTTTCTGAACTACAGCCTGATGATAAAATATACTGGACTAGGGGAGAAGACATTATCATATCTAACACTGAAAACAGGGGAATCTCAGATAAGTCTGTTCTTGAAAGGAGTTTTGAAAGCAGGTTGATGCTGGATCTTAAAACTGGATCTCTCACAATCAGTAACATCACATCTGAACATACAGGAATTTATGAAGTAGACATCAGTGGCAGCGGTCAAATATTGAAGAATTTCAGTGTTAATGTTCATGGTGAGTAACCCAAGTTTTACATGTGCTATTTCTTTGAAATAAAACATCAAACGTTTTACCCTGAAGAGTAAACTATTTATTTATTTAGTTAGTTAGTTAGTTAGTTGACAAGAAAGTTAAGAGTGCGAGGTATGTTACATTATTTTCATGTCAACTTGATACAAAAAAAAAAGAATCCAATCAGACAATTTCCCAAAAACGTAAAAAAAAAAAAAAAAAATCATGGAGACATCTATTTGACGTCTGCATTTACATCTGCAAGTTGTATTTTTTAGAGTGTTTGTTCATCTGCAATACATCTATTGAATGTTTCCTATCAGATGTCAAAAAGATGTCTATTAGATGTCTTTATGATGTTTATGATTTAGAATACTGTCAGAAATGTTTTTATACAGCAGATGCTTTCCAGATGAAGAGACCTTTAACAAACATCTTGCAGACATACATGTACTAGCTGGGAAATCATTTTCCCCTGTTTTTAACCATGAATGTGTTGTGCCAAATTAAAATAGGATGAGGGAAAATTCTTGGCAGAGCATTTATACCACTACTCTATACTATAGTAGACATATGGTAGTTTTCATAATATTGACCTATTTGTTTGTTGTAATGACAACGTGAGATATAATGATGACAATGATTGTATTATAAGGAAGTCTCTGAAAATTCAGAAAGATAAAATCAATTAGTAATAAACATTTAGTTAAATTAAATGGAATTTTACTGCCTTTGTTTTGTTTTTGTTTTTTGTAAATTTCAAACAATAAAAAAAAAAATCTAATTAACAATTGAAAACATAAGGTGTGTTGTGTTATCATTTCTTGATTAGTTAAAATGCAGATGACTGATTTTAGTTATACTGATAATTCAATTTTGTGTAGAAATTCTGATTTAATATTTAATTAATGAGAGTCAGAGTAAGAGCCAGTATATTAAAGCAGCCATTAATTGACTGATTAATGGATTAATTGATCTTTCTTTCTTTTCTTTCTCTATAACGTTATTTATACAGTAAATTATTGGTGGCACCATTTTAAATACAGTGGTATGGGAAGTCATGCTCTTTTTTTATTTATTTATTTTTCTCATTACAAATAATTTTTTGACACATCACAGAACCTGGTAACAGAAAAGTTTATATAAAAATGTTTAAATGTTTAACTGTGTTTTAGGTCAAGAATTTTCAGTGTAATCTCAGGTTTTCACACCCCGTTATATATTAAAAAGATTTTTTTGAAAATGGCTTATAGTAATCAATACCTGTTTTAAACTGCTCCTGTTTGTTCTCCTCATGTGTTTGTTGCCGTGACAGATGATGTGGAGTCAGTTTCAGTGATGGAGGGAGATTCTGTCACTTTACACACTGGTGTTACTAAAATACAGAAAAATGATGTGATACGGTGGCTTAGAGATCAAGGCACCTGCATTGCTGCCTTAAACAGCGCTGGCGACTCGGGATGGAGTAACATTCATCTGAATAATACGACCGGAGATCTCATCATAAGAAGCATCCTAAACGACCAGGCTGGAGATTATAAATTGCAAATGGAGAACAGCAGTATGATTTTACACAGGATATTCCGTATTAATAGTGGTGAGTAGATTAAATGTTCTATAATATTCTATTAAAAATCATTAGACTCTATAATTATATTTAGAAAATAACGGATTGGCACCTAAATACGCTGGTATATATTATTATCGTAAATAATATAATAAACTTAGATGTACTTGTCTTGAAGAGAAAACACTTTGAAGTGCTAATTAAGGATTTATTTATGCTTGATTTGTTTTAGCTCGTAATTAAATGTGAACACATTTTAACAAATCATTCGAATTCTAATCTGTGACTAAACGTATAACGTGATTCTTACTGTTGTTTTTCTCCGCCATCATAGTTTTTATTTATTTATTTATTTATTTATTTATTTATTGCCATATTTAAACAGCTACCCCACATTGTAATTAAACAGCTTCCCCAAGTTCTCCATGTTCGACGCAGTTGAAACCCCACTAGATTTAAAACACTGATCATTAATGCTCATCTTCATTGTATAATGACTTTTGATGATCAAACATAGATTATAGTGTCATTATCCAGCCAGTGGCTAGAACGAGAAATGAATTCATTGCCCCTGAACAAGAAATTTGTAACTGTTTATTAACAGTTGGACAAATAATATAAACAGTCACCATCAGCAGTCAGCAGCCAGTGTCAACAGTTCAGTTTTGAATGGCTGATCATCATTACATTGGTTGAGTATAATAAAAACATGCCATTAAAACATACTTTCTTGTGAATTCTACATTGTTTTGATTTATAATTAAGGAAACCTCTTGAATTGCTTTTGTATTATAAAGTTAACATTGATATATCTACAATGGCTAAAAATTATTTGGAAATTATTATTTACAAATAGTTTAAACATGTTTGCGCATTTACAATGCAATCAATAGTTTATTTATTTGGCTAATGGATACAGGCCCTGTTGACAAAGTAAATAAAATATTTCCAGATTCATCTATATTAAATCCTTTGTGATATGTGTTTAATCTTTAAGTAACCTGTTTTTTCTTTTTGTGTTTGCCTCTGGCAGATGAAGTAAAGACAGTGTCAGTGAACGAGGGAGATTCTTTCATTCTGCGCACTGGTGTTCTTGAAATAAAGGGATATTATCAGATAGTGTGGAAGTTTGAAGACCATAACATAGCTGAAATCAATAAAAAGACCAACCGGTTTTCATTATTCCACGCTAATGGGAGATTTGAAGGCAGACTGCAGCCTGACCATCAGACTGGATCTCTGACCATCAGCAAATCAAGAACCACAGACTCTGGAGATTATCATCTCTATATGAACAGCAATGGACATGCTATTCAGAGGATGATCAATGTTACTGTCTGTCGTGAGTAGATTGAATCTTTCTTCATTAATATCTTTTTTAATCTGTGCTCTGTGAACAATTTATGTAAAATCAAAATTATCATAAGAAAAACATAAGACAAACAATAACAGCATGGTAGACATTCTCAAATAATTTATATGCAAAAATTTTGCATTTGTACAGGAAATTATACTAATACTGTGATCAGACTGGCACCTTAACTCTACTTTAATTGACTTTGTTTTATTATCTGTTATAGAATTAGAACACATTCCGGATCCAGGTCCTCACACAGGTTTTATAATAGCTCTGATATGTTGTTCTTTGCTGGTTGTGGCTCTGGTTGGCTTTGTGATTTACCATTGCTGCAAGATCAATAATATAAACGCACAAAGGGGTAAGTATCACAAAGTTCATATAATACTGCATCTGCATATCCATAGAAAACACAATCTCCAAGTATGTGTGTGTTTTGGAGCTTTATTCTAACACTCCTACAAAAACTCGATACAAATAGTGATAGAGCTGATCTGGTACTGTTTCAACTAAGGAACCTTTCCATTGTAAAAAGGTATTTTATAGTAGAACTATTATAGTAGAACTATGTTTTTCACAATAATAATAATAAAAAAAATGTTCTGTAAAGAAAGGCTTATTGGGAAACCAAAAATTATTCTTTTATGGCATCACTGTGAAACCTTCCTTTTAAACAATTTTATTTTTAAGCACGCATACTGTGAGACTATCATTTTTTCATTTTACTGTCACAATTTTTTTTTTTTTTTTTTTTTTAATAACAGGCCACAGTGGAGATGAAGCAATGAGGATTGAAGAGACCACCAGTCTCAACAGAAATTAATCACCAAAACAGTCTCATATGAGCTGAGCTGTATAAATAAACAAGAGATTTATTTGATTTAAAAGAAACAAGGTCTACTTGATGTGCTAGTTCGCATTATAAATGATCACTCTATTCCTAATCTGTATTTATGACAAAATGTACACATCTTTTACTCATCCAGTGTAATGTAGAACATGACATTATCAGTTTAATTATTTATTATCAGTTTAATTATTATTTTTATTATTATTTATTTATTTATTTAGTGTGTTTTACATCATTTGTGTAGTATATTACTTGCTGTTTCTATAAATATATATATTATCCTGAATGTAAAATGCTTATTGTACACATCTTGACTTTCATCTGGCAGTATTTTCCGTTGTTTTCCCTACTTCTTTGGAAAATCTGACCTTTTGTTTCCTTACCAGTTATAAATCTGACATTCTAAATGTAAGCTAAATGTACATAAATACTAGTGTTTTATATGATCTAACTCTCTGATCATTTCTGCACTCTTGTTAACAAACACTGCTGAAAATGTATCAAGACCTAAGAAAAATTCCCCCACTCTTTAATTCAATATGTACTGCATGTGAATTTATATAATAAAATGCTTTAATAAAATGATTCATTGCAAAATGCATTGTATCCTTTATTCACTACTATTATTTGTTTTATTATTTTATTTTATTTCCCAATGAAACAGGAACAAATCAGTTTGACAAATTAAACTGATATTCTATAAATGTGTCAGTTTCTCTATTCAGTGTACACATAAACTGTTTTCAGTTAAACAGAAAATGTTTTAACAATAGATCCTAAAAAAAAACCCTTGCAAACCAGCAGAACCTTTTATGGATATCTGTATCATTGTAAAGTTGATTTAAAAGGTTATTATTAGTGCAATCTTTAGACTATTTGTGACTGGTCTTAAACTGTATTTCAGTGCCATTTATATGAATTGCGAAAATACTGATAATCCCTTAAACACTTCTAATAACTTTGTCTCACATTGTATCCAAATCCAGTCCATCAGCCTACAAAAGTTCACATTCATGCGGTGCACTTCCAGATTGATCTGTGACATACTCAATAATATCAACTAAACTTATAAAATGGGATGCCATTGGTGGATGCTTACTGCTTTGTGAATGGACTGAAAATTACCAAACATGTCTGATGCATAAAGAAAGATTGGGCAGGATGTTTTGTCATACAAGTTTATTGTTGTTACAATATTAGGTACATCACTTTTTGATTGTCTGTGCTCTTCCAGATCTTCTGATGTCATTAAACAGAAGAACAACAGCAACAACAGCAGCCACACCCATCAGAACAGAGATGGCCAGTCGGATCACTGCTTCATGAGAGTCAAAACACAGGTTGCAGTCTGAGAGATAGAGAAAAAGAGCATTGAAAAACAAACAAACAAACAAAAATTATATATTTTTCCCCCCACAAAAATCCACTAAACTGGATCCAGACTACCTGAATGTATTTGGCAGAGTTGAGTGATGTCCAGATGTTTGGTCTGGGTGCTGACAGGATTGTTCACCATGCAGCTGTAGGTATTTTTATCTGGATATTTCACCTCCAGAGGTAGAGAGAGACTGATGCTGAGAACAGACACATTAATGCTCGAAAATAAACTGTTTCCTTTGTACCAGGAAAGATTCACATGACTAACATTCAACACCGAGCACAGGAAGATCCTTGATGATCTTTCAGCCGATAAAGGACATTGTGAAGTATCACTGTAGATTACAGGAATGGGCACAGTAGCTGGGAAACACGAGAAAGGGGAAAAATAAACAAAGCTACAAAGATTTTATATTATTTACAACCTCTACAACTTCATCTCACCATAAACATTGACAGTGAATCGCTTGGTTGACTTCTTATTCCTGACAATGATGCTCAGCTGATAAACACCACTGTGTTCGTTAGTGGTGTTTGTGACGGTGAGATCTCCAGTCTGTTTTTCGAGCCGCAGTCTGTCTCTAAATTTCTCGTCATTATATTTAGTAATGTTTCCCGACGCTATTCTGGTTATACGAGTTCTGCTCAAACCGAAGCGCCACTCGATCTCATCTTCCTTCTGTATTTCTGTAAGACCGGTACGGAGAGTGAACGAATCTCCCTCCATCACTGACACGATTTCATCTGTCTCAACAGCAAACACCCCTAAAGAACAAGATTAGATAACGTAAATATGTAAATATTTTAAATGCTACATAGAGCAACCCTGTATAGATAAGTTAGATATTTATTACTCACCAATCAGAGGAACAAAACATAAACAGAACAAAACAAGGACCTTAATCATTTTCTTCAGTCGTTTGAGATAGGTCCGTACAGTTGCTTTAATGGCCGATTTTATGAAACATGTCACGTCCTAATATGGTTTCATTATCTTAGATATGTCTAGATAACTTGCAGTTTAGAGCCAAGAAAACAAACTCTTCAGCCAATCAGAAAAAAAGCTCTTCAGTCTGCGCGCATCCTTGAAGTGTGCCGCGAGATCACGTGATGTAGCCTACATGCACGCGCAACAGCAAATACCAAAGTTGTGGCTCAGTTTCCCAGTTTCGCATCCCGTTTTTTATTCCTTAGATTGTTAATAACACAAAACAGTAACCTCTGTTTGTTACTTGTTTCCATAGATATGACAGGCTAAGACTGTAATAGCCAGCCTTAATGTTTCATCTTTGACAGCATATTCGCAGGAAAGCTGTTATTTTCTTTTTAGAATGTTTGTTTCTACTGTTCGTTCTACTGCTGTATTAAGATATATGTTGTGAAATGTAGATCGATTAGAGTTGTTCCAAGGGTAAGAATATCAGTGTTAATAGAGTCACTGTTTTCACAATGAGTTTGTGTAGTGGAGTGGAAATTGTGAGTGGAAATCTAACTTAAGGGAAAATAATGTCTTTGCTCGTTTACCCATCAGTCAACCGCACACATGCAATAGTAAACAGAAGCAAGACGTCTGTCCACCCAACAGAAGCCACATTAATTTGGGTCATTCTGACACTAAACTGGTCTGAATTAAACTCAGACCGCAGCAGGTTTCATTTTGACTCAGAAATGGATCTGCTAGAGTGTTAAAAGCATACAGTGGAAACAAGATGTTTCTTGCACAAGAAGAAATAACACCTTTATTTAATTTTTAGGGGAAGTCGAACCTTGAGATTTATGATAGCAGGAAGCTTCTTGCACTTTACTAAACATCAGACATCCAGAAAAAAAGTTTGATTAGGGTTGAACTCTGCAGGACAGTGGGTCCCCAGGACACTGCTGAAGCAGGGGGTGTGCACTCAAGTTTGCACATTAATTCTACGTTTGTGGTTTTTCCACTTCTTATTTCAAACTGCCTGAACATTTTTGTAAGTATTATTTATTTATTTATTTATTTATTTATTTATTTATTTATTTATTTATTTATTTATTTTTGTCACTTTGAGCTCAATTGACCACATCCTGTTGAGTAGTTATCTCAGCAGACTCAAATTGACTGTTAATGTTGTTATTGTGCATTTAGTCAGATTTCAAAGTTTGGATTGGGTATTTTCTTCATACTAGTATTAACTTCATCACTTAGTCATGATATTCTGCACTCTTTTTTGACTTTTCTAGTTGGACGACACTATTGTGCAGTTTTATTAATGTATTTATTTATTTATTTTGTTGTATTGGTCTTATTATTATATTAAGAATTAAAATGTGATTTATAATAATATGAAATTACATTTAGTAATTTTTACTACACTACATTCATACATATCTTTTTTTTTTTTTTTTTTTACTTGGATGGGGATCTCACTCCTGGAGCACCCCCTAGTGACGAAACGTGAATACTTATTTTCTGCAATGTCATTTTTGATGCTAATATGCCATGTTTTTTTTTTTTTTTTTTTGTTATTCCTGTAGTATGATGGTCCCAGTTTAGGGACCTGTTCACTATTATTATTAATTTGTATCTTTTTAAAACCGAGTGCTGGATTTCTTAATGTAGTCAAACATGGTTGCATAAAAAGTCATCTTATTTACATACCTGATTTTTCTGAAGGATACATAAACACTCCAGGATATGGCAAGTGACTGTGGTTTGCTCTGTGTAAATCATCTCTTTTGAGGCTAACCTAAAGACTTCACTTCTGGTGAGTGTTGTACCGCTGCTCAGAAATTTTTGGGAGCTTCGGGGTAAAAGTACAGTGTTATAAATGTTCATACATTTTTTTTAAATGTATACTGTGCTTCATCACAGTCTGTTAAAAGGGTTCATTAAGCAGTGTTCGGAAAGCATCCATCACTATAAGAGAAACCATGCATTCAGACCAGCAGGTACTTGCATCACTTTCCAGAAAAAATTGGAAACAGAGACATTTTAATATCAATAGAAGGTTTGCACTTATGTCACGGTTTGGTCAGTTATCCGGATGCATGGCCATATTGGAGATACTCCTATAATGTACAACTGTAAATGTTGTTCTGCTAATTTACGCTGTCTAAACCACATATAAAAATGTGTGGAAGCTGTAAAATCACATAGAGAAGGACTTAGTAAGCAGGAAAGGGCACAATGTTTTGACAAACTAATAGGTGGTAAAGATACATACAAGCAGTATTAATCAAGATATTAGCCTAATATTTCACATACCTGACCAGAAATGATAAGAAAAAAACACAAATGTCAAGATTCTTGCCCTGGAAATCCTGGTTCAGTTTGACCGACTACAATGGCCTGTTGTTCCCCAGACAGTTTTTTGCACACTTCTCCTTGGTTTGTTGTAAATTTTGGCAATCGATAATACTCCAAATGTTTTTCCCGGTCCGACCGATTAGTACAGGCCAAAACATGACAATAGATGACCATTTTCAGCAGCAAAAATCAGCTAAATTTGCAAGTTCTGTTCGGTTCAGTGGCATTGTTTATGTTCAGTGCCACCGATACGACCAATTGATGAATCGTCATGAAAACACTCTATAATACGTATAGGATATTGTTCATTAAGTAATGTCTGAACATAATAGGGAAACATGAAACTGAAAATTGTGACAAATGTGGACAAGTAGAAACTGCAGAACACATACTTATTGTCATGCATATCCCTGGTGAAAAAAAAAAAAAAAAACAGCATATGCTGTTTAGGTAGAATTTGATGCTGGTTTAAGCTGGTCCTTTGCTGGTTCATGCTGGCCCTTGACCAGCAACATGACCAGCAAAAACCAGCAAAGGACCAGCTTAAACCAGCAAAGGACCAGCTTAAACCAGCATCAAAACATATGCTGGTTTAGAAATATTAACTAATTTAACTAATTCAAGCTTTAGTAGTACAAGAGAATTCAAGTTTTTGGAATAAATAGAAAATAAAAAAGGCCCAAAGAAATCAAGACTTCATGATTTTTACAAGACGGATAGAATTTACGATTTTTTTTGTTTTGTTTTGTCTCTCAACTTCCCAATATACACTCCACACTCTGTCCAATAGGTGGCGGATATGCGCCGTTTATGTTGGTCTCCCAACGTCCATTAAACACTAGAATAAGAAGCAGCAGTCGCGCGAAGCTCTCCGAAATGCAATATATTTTGTGTTTGTTTTAAAACGAAATATTTGCAAAGATTTCAACGCATCACAAATCAGTTTTTAAGGAAAGTGCAAGTCATGCATTCAGACCATCAGGAAGAACATAAATCGGTAAAGACAGAGTTTATTGAAGATTACAGTGAGGTCAAGAGTGATCCAGAACCCATCAGAGTGAAGCATGAAGATACTGAAGAACCAAGAGGTTGGTGTTTATTGTTGTTTCTGCGTTAACGATGCTGGGAAACATTAAGGATATAAAACTTTTCTTCAGATGTTATGGTTGTAGTCAGTCAGTCATGTAGCCTATCCAGTCGTCATAATGTAAAGATACCTTCATATTGAAATCGACTGAAGCAAAGTTACAGATGCTCACTGATATTAAAACTACTTTAGTATCAAAAGTACATTTTATAGATAATGGCAGCTGATTGTATTAATGACAAC
>JAHKKF010537011.1:0-17021 GCA_019740295.1 Labeo calbasu
ACCCTTCCATCAATCCATCTATCTATCTATCTACCAAACCAACCATCCACCCTTCCACCCACCCAACTATCCATCTATCTATCCAACCTCCCAACCAACTAGCTGTCCATCCATCCACTCACTTACCCTATCCAACTATCTATCCATCCATCCATTCGTGTCTATTTATCCATCCATTGGAAATGAAGTGTTCTTCCATCATGGTTCATAAAATTAATCAAATAAGACGAAAAATAAGATATATCTCTCTCATCCATTCATTTGCCATTCTTAATCATGTTTCACTCAATTAAAATAAATTAAAATCAGGAGTTTAACTGAAGTATGAAAAAAGCATTCTCAATTTGATAATAAACAACTAATAAACAACTTGGGCTAGGTAGCAAGCAACTGCCTTATTCCAAACCATACTAACATCACCTCAGTGATCTTCTCCTCTGACGCTCCCCAGACACCACATACAGACTCTCACGTCTGAGCCACATCTAAAATCTCTTTATTCAGGAATATATGTGTCATCCAGAAACAACATGCATCACTAAAACTCAAAAGCACCTCAGGGGAAAGTGGCCACCTGGATGTTAAGTCCAGACAGTCCACAGGCAGTTCTCTCAACTGACCCTGTTTATAAGTGAGACAGACTGAATCTCTCATTTACCAGGCTGTCTGTAAAGCCGTAGCTGCCAAGCAGATGGACAAACCATTGTTCTGCTCACAAGACAGATGAATACACCACTGTCACAGAATGAAGAGAGATGACAAACAGAATAACGCCAAGAAATCTAGGCTGACGGCACACACACCAACCCAGGCCTGTCAGGACTTTTTTTCGGTCCATTGGCAACATTTTCCACTCAGAGCAGTGTGTGATGTTGTCTGGTTTAAACTAGCAAATTTACCCAGGAGTCACAAAACGTCAGAGTAGATTGTGTTCTAAAATTATTTTAGAGAGACCATCTCCATTTATCTATCCATCTATCTATCTATGAAGGTACTTTGAAACTGTTTTTACTCAGAACTTGCTACTACATTTCACGGTAAGTATGGCTAGTAATGCATTGAATAAAATGTGCAAAGTAAAAGTAGAAGTAAAACATGCTCCAATACTCTTTAAAAAATCTATTTTAGAACGTTGAAAAACAGGTGCTTGTGCATGTTTGCATTTGAAACTCAGTAAATCCTACTGTTATTATTCAAAAAATGAATCATTGTCATTGAGAGATGAACGCTGGAGCGCTTTACACAAACACGCTTACACGTGTCATCGCTTATCGAACAATAGCAATTATGTTTTGGGGTTGTCTGTATTTTGGGTTTTTAGCAATGCAGCCTGGACTACTAAACCTCTACTAACCCACAAATGCTCACGAAATGAACCTAACTTAATGAGTCACACCATAGACAATCGATGTGGAACACCATCTCCACTCCACAATGAATGAGATCAGTAAAAAAAAATAAAAAAGACCCATAATATGCCATGAAAATGTTTCTCTTTGTATCCACGGATTGATGTCAAAGGGTCAGGTATGAATCATTACTCACATGCAGGTTCAATAAAGACTACTAATCAGGTCACACACGTGATGTCGCAGCTAGAGATGTTTCACACACTCAAAGCATGAATGATTACTATGAATAATTACTGCATATAATTGCTGTGAAAGCTACATAATTACCACAACTACAAAAACTGACAAAAATGACACAGCATGTAATGTGAAATGCGAGACGGGCTGTCGTTCTGTACGGTGAAGCAGATGGTCTTGTTCTAACAGATTCCTGAACGAGTCTCTACACAGCGTGTGCTAAGAAATTGTACAGAAGCTTCTAGTGTAATCACTGTGACAGCTCGACCTGCGTGATGCTGGAGCCACACACTGCCTCGTACATTTACAAGAGTGACTTCTGCAGCACTAACAGACAAAAAAATATCTATCTATATCAAGGAACAAAATATTGTTAAAAATATTTGCTAAAATACACAATATATATGATACATACAATTCTAAACATCAAATAGCAATTACAGGGGTATAAGTGCTTTAAGCACATATGAAGAAAGACTATCTAGCAAGCCTGTAACCACCAAATTTTTGGCAAATCCAGGTAACTTACCATAGAAATATTGTTTTTTAACGTTTATGACTGCTATAGCACCAGCTGTGGTCCGATCCCCTTAAAACTTTGCATTCTTGTTTAGAATCACCTGTCGCATGTGCTCAGCAGGTTTTGTGAAGTTTTGAGTTTTTCTTTAGGCTTTATCCACAAGTTTCCTACGCCCCATGAGCCCTTGCGTCAAAAGTTGGAGCGTCTTCCGGTTCGAAGTAAACAAGCGGGACGTAACACTCATTCAAAAGCTGACATTTCATCTGACTGCTTCGGAAAAAGATTAAAAGCTTCAAGTGAGTCGAAAACAGCGTGATCTGGTGGTTAACAAAAAATAAAGCGTTCACCACACATTTCACAGATCGACTCATTTTACAAGCACAAATATAAGTCTAACAGTGTGTGTGTTTGTTTGCTGAATTTCTGCCTCTGATAAATTCATTTACCCACTAAACTGTGGCATTAAATGCTAGTATGAATATGATGTAATAGAAGAATAATGTACACATGAAGTGCATATGGTAAATATTAAATTTTTCTGAAATAATTTGTATTTTTTTATGTTACTTGTATGACTGGGTATTTAAAAATATAAATGAATAAGTAAGATCTGGTGAATCTCGCACAGGACTGGAAAGTTAGTGAGGCTTCGTTTGTCACCGGTTTCATGATTTCTACGTTAACAACACAAGCCTCGAATTGAGGCTTCATCTGGCACACCCCTTAACACAAGCTCCGATGCCTCGGTTCAAATGTCACATCACTAGTTAACAGTCATTCAAGATTTAGCGATCCAAACTTTCTAATGATGTGGGAGCACAGCTTTGAACAACACATGTTGTCCCTGAGCACCGTAACGACATCTCTTATAAAGGTTTGCAACTTAAACAATGATCCGAAAAACACTTTGCCTCTCGCTAATTAGCACACAAAATAACATTGGTATACTACTACTGCCGCCTCACCGAAAGTTGTACCCACGTTCTTTTTTACAGTAGCGCCCCTCAGAAACAGGTGGATAGCACTTTGGGTAAATTTGGGCAGGCCCCTTTTCTAAACGACCCTGTTATAACTTTGCCAAAGGGTAAGTTGTTGCTAAAGGGTAAATTTCAATTATTATTGACCTAAAGAGTCCAGAGAATTGTACTGCAGTGTTTTCTCCAGATTGAGTGAAAAACCTAGGACTAGTAGTTTTTTTTTTTACTGATTTTCTCAATCACTGAACAACCGATTTGATTGACAGCGGAGGTTCTAGAGGCAAAGTTGTCCGAAATTAGGACTTCTATTGTGTGATACGAATATTGTGCGTATGTGCAAAAAAAAACATGTGACATACAATGTGATATTGCCCCACAGTGGCTGATTTCTTTCAAATTTCTCTCAGACCTTTGGGGCTGTGAGTTGAACAGGCCCACCAAGTTTCATTCCAATCAGCCTCTGTTAACCTTGTCTAAAAGGTGCTCAAAATTTTTTTGGCCAATGGCGGACATGTTTTTTGAGTTACTGGCATTTTACTAAAAGCAGCCCTGCCCCTTTCGAATGTTTTGGCGCCCCTTTGCGGCGGTGAGTCGAAAATGTAACTTTTTTTTGATAGCTATTGATATTTACTCTTCAGAGAATCTTTCTGCACTGGTTTGGTTCCGATCGGGCAAAAAACCTAGGACTAGTTCACAAAAGTATTTTTTTTTTTAAATTCCTAAATACCCAAAAAATTTGAACCCAACATGCGTTTTGTCCCGCGTGAGCCAAGGATTCCATCGGCATAAGACTCTTGAGCCTGCAACCGACGGTTTAAGAGTTATGAGCAATTTCATACTTTTGTTCGCTGTAGCGCCCTTCTGGCCTTCAAGCCTTGGTCATGTTGTCGCTGGGGTGAGTTCTACCATCCCTCCAAGTTTCAAGTCTGTACGACTTACGGTTTGGTCTGCACAATCAGTTTTACGTGGAGATCTTGAACAACCTAATAATAAACGCTGAGGAAAGGAATTTGAATATCTCAGTAACTACAAGGTTTTGAGTCAGAAGTCAAATTGCACAAATGCTTGTTTTTGTTCTAGCAGCGGTTTTCTATGTATCCTCTTTGCATACCTAGTTCAAAACAGATATTTTTATGTGAGTACTGTCCTTCAAATTCAATTCCAATTTTAATAGTTATTGGAAAATAGCGAAAACAATAAAACCTTCTTTTAATAAATGTTTTACCACTTACATTTTACCGAAAAGCCTACAATATGCTTTGTAATAATAGATTCCAATCGTGATAACTGCTGCCAAGAATTTAAAGTGTGCCTGTATACAGCATCCGTATTTCTAGTTTTTCCAAACATTTCTGTCATTAAAGGGACAAAATGAAAATTACCCCATGATTTACTCACTCTCAAGCCATCCTAGGTGTACATGACTTTATATGAAATCAGGTCACCTTTTTACAAACAAAGCCTGACAGAGTTTTTAAAAGTGTGTTTGTAAAAGGTACCGTAGATAAACAGAGAGAATATATATGAATTCCATAGAAATGTAATTCGGGGGAACACAAAACATTTTGTTCAGTGTCATCACTACACAGTATGTCGAACAAAAGTTGTTCATGTTCAACATTTGTGGAAAGACTTTAGATACAATGCAGCTATCAGCGGTTTTGAGATGAGCGTTTGAGTGTGTCTGAGGGAAAAAAGCAGCTTTATAAAGAACAAGTCCTTGCATTTTTCTGCTCAGATACACAATAACTTTCTCGAGACTGCAGTCTGGACCGTTTTACTGCAGAGGTTTAACGGACAATAAAAAGCGAGAGCGTGGTCAAACGTTTTAGAGGGGAGGAAAAAAACCTGCTGTGAGGAAAATAAAAGCAGCGAGTGCCAATAAGAAATGTGCCACTGAATACTAATACTGAAGTTACTGAGAAGCCTTTATTTGATTGCTAAAAACTTTTCCTAACATGTCATTTAATATCTGAATGCTGAACATGTAACACTTTATAATATTAGATATAACTGTCTATCTATAAATATATAACATAATAAAATTAATACATATTTTTGACAATAAAAATGTTAGTTAATTAAATAAAATATTAAATTTATATATAATAAAAAATGTATAACATATATTTTTTATTTATTATATAACAGAATGAATACATTATATTATTAACTTTTTATATATACCAAATGTAGGCCTATAATAACATGAGCTGTGCTTTTGGCAGAAAACTGTTTATTTTTGGCTACTGGTGAGGCGGAGGCTCAACATATCCATTTGGATCTCTTCTGAAAAAGAAGATTAAAGGAAAGGTGCGGCATCGGTGGAAGAGGGTGTATTATTTGCGACGCCCGTCTATGTCAGCAGCAGGGATTCTCTACTGATACCTATTATATCTGCTTCCAGCTGATCTGATTTCCCAGTTATCATGTCTGCAAAAGCCACAAGGGAGCAAGAGTGGTTTATCCCAGACCGTCACACTGACCTACATTTTGTGACACATTTCTGATGTTCGACCACATGCAAGAGTTTCTTGTAACTCCATGAGTCATCATAGGGAGCCTGCAGAGACTCTGAAATAAGCATCAATAATGCTCCGACTGACCAGCGGTGTCGTCCGCGATGCCGATTCCACACAATAAAGCAAGCACATTAACACCGGCCAGGACAGCAGGGTCAGTGATGTTGTTACAGTGAGTCATTTTAAAGTGCATGAAGTGATAATTGATGCGAAGAAAAAGAGGAGCATGAATGTGTATAATTACATGAATACACCTATAACGGATCAGGGAGCCATGAGAAGAAATACGTTGTTATATACAATAAAACTTTGGTGGGCAAACTGCTGCTGAAGGGAAAACCTGGTGGGAGAATCTAGAAAGCCTTGACACACATATTCAACCACAACTGTAACAGCATGGTTTCAAAATATACAATAACGTTCATGAAAAGACTTTAAAGTTGGCTCGAAAAAGCCTTGACTGAAAACTTGAAGCTGTTGTAAAAACTTTCAAAAGATAGATTAGAGATGTTGATAGCATGTTGGTTGCAATGTCTCTAGCATGATTAGCATTTTAAAAATATGATTACCATTTTACTGGAATGTTCTAACATGAATAGCATATTGCTACCATGTTTTAACATGATTACCATGTCTGTTAACATTATTACTATTTTGCTAATATGTGTTTAACTTTATTATCATGTTAAGAACATGTTTTAACATGATTAGCATTTTAAAAAATACGATTAGCATTTTACTGGTATGTTTTAACATAATTAGCATGTTGCTAACATGTTGTTAACATGTTGCTAGAACGTGTCTAGCATGATTAGCATGTTAAGAACATAGATTAGCATTTATGAAATAGGATTAGTATTTTACTGGTATGTTTTAACATAATAAGCATGTTGTTAGCATGTTACTAGAATGTGTTTAGCATGATTAGCATGTTGCAAACATATTTTAGCATGATTAGCGTTTTAAAAATATGATTAGCATTTTACTGCAATGTTTTAACATGATTAGCATGTCTGTTAACATTATTAGTATGTTGCTAATATGTGTTTAACATTATTATCATGTTGTTAACATGTTGCTAGAATATGTCTAGCATGATTAGCATGTTAAGAACATGTTTTAGTATGATTAGCATTTTTAAAATATGATTAGCATTTTGCTGGTACGTTTTAACATAATTAGCATGTTGCTAACATGTTGTTAACATGTTGCTAGAATGTGTCTAGCATGATTAGCATGTTAAGAACATGTTTAGATTAGCATTTATGAAATAGGATTAGCATTTTACTGGTATGTTTTAACATAATTAGCATGTTGTTAACAAGTTGCTAACATGTTGTTAGCATGTTGCTAGAATGTGTCTAGCATGATTAGCATGTTGTAAACATATTTTAACATTTAAAAAATATGATCAGTATTTTACTGCAATGTTTTAACATGATTAGCATGTTTCAAACATGTTGCTACCATGCTTCTAGCATAATTGGCATGTTGTTAGCAGGTTTTTAACATGATTAACATGTTGTTGCCAAGTTTTTTTGGCATGATTTACATGTTGCAAGCATATTTCTAACATGATTAGCATATTGCTAGCATGTTTCTAACATGATTAACATGTTGGGTTTTTTTTCGAGATTAGTATGTTGTTAGCATTTTGCTAACATGTGTTTAACATTATTACCATGTTGATAGCATGCTGCTATCATGTTATGAGCATGTTTTAACATGTTGTTAGCTTGATTAACATGTTTTAAATATGATTACCATTTTGGTGTCTAGCATGATTAGCATGTCGCAAACATGTTTTAGCATGATTAGCATGTTGTTACCATGTTTCTAACATACTTTTAGCACGATTCTCATGTTTGCTATCATTATTAGCATGTTGCTAACATGTTTTTAACATTATAACATTGATAACATATTGCTAACATGTTGTAAGCATGTTGCTAGAATGTGTCTAGCATGATTAGCATGTCGCGAACATGTTTTAGCACAATTAGCATTTTTAAAATATGATAAGCATTTTACTGGAATTTTTAACATGCTAATGTTGTTAGCCTGTTTCTAGCATGTTTCTAACATGTTAGCATGTTGCGACCATGCTTCTAGCATAATTGTAAAGTTGTTAGCATGTTCCCTAACATGATT
The DNA here is from genome assembly GCA_019740295.1 of Labeo calbasu. NCBI lineage: Eukaryota > Metazoa > Chordata > Actinopteri > Cypriniformes > Cyprinidae > Labeo > Labeo calbasu. Next base: position 7,760 of record JAHKKF010537011.1, read on the forward strand.
AGCATGTTACCGAGTTTTTTTTTTTTTGCATGATTAACATGTTGATAGCACTTTTTAAACATGATTAACATGTTGGCATTTTTGGCATGAATAGCATATTGTTAGCATGCTGCTAGCATGTTTTTCAACTTGATTAACATGTTGATATAATTATTAGTATGTTGCTAACATGTTTTTAACATTATTAGCATGTTGATAACATGTTGCTATCATGTTATAAGCTTGTATTTAACATGAGTAACATGTTAACATGATTAGCATTTTTAAAATGTGATTAGCATTTTGCTGACGTTTTAACATGATTAACACATTGTTAGCATGCTTCTAGCATGATTAACATGTTGCTAGCTTTTCTAGCATGATTAACATGTTGCTACCATGCTTTTAACATAATTAGCATGTTGCTAGCCTGTTTCTAACATGATTAACATCATGTTATTACCAAGTTTTCTTTCATGATTAGCATGTTATTAGCATGCTTTAAAGTGATTAACATGCTGTTAGCATGATTAACATGTTGCTAGCTTTTATAACATGATTAACATGTTGTTAGCATGTTTCCAACATGATTAACATGGTGTTACCAAGTTTTTTGGCATGATTAACACGTTTGTTAACACTCCATTAAGGCTTGTTCACAACCACGTTTTTATCGTTCATCAGCTGATATTGTTTCTCCGTGCCTTTATCGTTATAGCTGTGGTGTGGACTCTATTCTTCAATATTAAAAACAATTTTTATAACTATATCATTATCTTTATACTTATCGTCCCTGGTGTGAACAGGCCTTTAGTCTTATTGTGCAAAAGTTTTCACCCCCTCCATCTGTGAGCTTTTCAGTTATCTTCTTTACAAACAAAAACTGTACAATGTTCATACAGACTGTGCAAATCCCTGAGTCAATCAATATTTACACTCCTGCCATCTCAAACCAATAAAGATGTGGCATAAATCAGGCCAAGAATCGCCTGTAAGAGGTGAGAACTGTGCTGAAGAGCACTTTGTTAAAGAGTACAAAGAAAGAAAAGGAAACAATCTATTTCAACTGTCAGAGAAGATCAATTGCAGACATCAATATTTCATTAATATTTCATCGCATATGGCGATCACTCTTCACTCAAGCCTACAGTGCAATACTGGATAATTATTTGAAGATTGCTGCGTTTTTTTTTCCACAGTGAGTTTTTAGAAAGCAGTGTTTGATGTTACCTAATGACACCTGCAGTTCCGGCAGCGGTGGGAAGATTATGAAACCTATATAACAGAAACATCTTAATTTGTTGACCTTTAAAGGTCGGTGAAACGGAGATATCTGTACCTCAAATATGGCATTTATATGGGAAAATCAAGGACATGCAAATACCCTTTAAATGCTAAACGGTCACAGTCCGGGCTGAGTATAGACGTGATACTTCTGTCGCCATGTCCCCATTTCCTCCTACATACTGACACGGCAACAGACCGTCAGCGTTCAGTCATTATGGTGTGCAGTGACTCAACGAGCTAAAAGCACATGTGTGAGAACAGCAGGCTATTGATAACACACACACACACACATACACGCATACATTCATCAACTCAAATCTCCTCAAAAGTCAATCCTATTTACACTACTGTTCGAAAGTTTAGGGTCAGTACGATTTTTTAAATGTTTTTGTCTTTTATAGTCATCAAGGCTGCATTTATTTAATTTAAAATATAAGAGTAATATTATTAAATATTATTACATTTAAAATATATTTTTGTATTTTAATATATATATTTTTAAAAGTAATTTATTTCTGTGATGCAAAGCTGAATTTTCTGCATTATTACTTCAGTTTTCAGTGTCACATGATCCTTCAGAAATCATGCTGATATGCTGATTTGCTGCTCAGGAAATATTTTTATTATTATCAGTGTTGAAAACAGCTTTATATTTTTGTGGAAACCAGGAAACCAGGAAACCTTTTTTTTTTTGATGAATAAAAAGTTCAAACAACATTTATTAAAATTCATTATAAATGTCACTTTTGATCTATCTCACAACTTTTCTTTTTGGGAAAAATCAATCATCAATCATCAGGATCTATTCAATGGATTGTAAAAAGCAACATCTGCTTTTCACAATCCATTAAATTCCAGATGGATAAAATTATGTGCTGTCCTACATTTTCTTTCTTCAGAGTTCAGTACAGATATTGTAAAATGAAATGACTTTTCAAACACAACTTTTTTGATTTTCAAAGACTTCGATCAGAGATCTTACTTATCAAACAATGTCTTCCATTTCAAATTGTAAAAAGATAAATAGATAAGTAGAAATATACTAATAAAAAATGGCAGAAATAAAGTGAAGCATGTGCAAAGTATTACTACTAAAGTATTACAAAGTACACTACACTTTTACTATAGTAAAACCAAGGTTAATTTTCTTAAGAGATTTGCATTTGTGTATGCTTTTTTTTTTTCTTAACTGTATTAATGGTTTGATGTTTTCTACTGTTTAAGAAAAAAAAACAGAAAAAAAATATTCAAAATCACTCTGAAATCTTGATCTGAAACAAATGATTCACGAACCCGCACCAAAGTTCTGATCTGAATCTAATGATTCGCAATCCACGCTCCCAAGTTCCGATCTAAAGCAAAAGGTTTGCAAACCCGCTCTGAAGTTCTAATCTAAATCAAATGATTTGTGATATGTGAAGTTCCAATCTAAATCAAATGATTCACGATATGCGATTTGAAGTCCCGACCTGAAACAAATGATTCACGATACATGATCCGGGTTGAAGCGCTTTGAAAAAGTGTTTCAAAAAGCTCTGTTTCAGAGCTAAAAAAAAAAAAAAAAAACAACAATCAGAAAAAAAGATTCACAAAATCTGGAACAAATGATTTGTGATCAACGCTCCGAAGTTCCGATCTAAATCAAATGATTCAAGAAACCACGCTCTGAAGTCCTGATCTGAATTTGATTTATATCGGGACTTCAAATCACATAACATTTTATTTGAATCATTAAATTAGAATCATTCAATTCGCTAAAAGATTCATAAACCCGTTCTGATCTAAATCAAATGATTCGCAATACGCGCTCCGAAGTCCTGCCCTGATTCAAATGATTTGCGATACGTAAAGTCCTGATCTAAAACTAATGATTCACGATATGCGATTTGAAGTCCCGATCTGAAACAAATGATTCACGATACGCAATCCGGTTGGAGCACTTCGAAAAATTAAAAAAAAAAAAAAATCAGAAAAAGAAAATTTTTAAAATCACTCCAAAATCTGAAACAAATGATTTGCGATCCACGCTCCGCAGTTCCGATCTAAAGCAAAAGATTTGCGAACACGCTCCAAAGTTCCGATCTAAATCAAATGATTCACGATCCACGCTCTGAAGTCCTGATCTGAATTTGATTTATATATATCGGGACTTCAAATCACATATAATTTAATTTGAATCATTAAATTAGAATCATTCAATTCGCTAAGTGATTCATAAACCTGTTCTGATCTAAATCAAATCGCTCCGGTTGAAGTGCTTCAAAAAAGTGTTTCAAAAAAAAAAAAAAAAAAGATCAGAAAAAAAGATTCTCAAAATCACTCCAAAATCTAAAACAAATGATTTGCGATCCATGCTCGGAAGTTCCAATCTAAAGCAAAAGATTTGCGAACTCGCTCCGAAGTTCCGATCTGAATTTAATCTATATCGGGACTTCAAATTGCGTATCAAGAATCATTTAATTTGAATCATTCAGTTCGCTAAATGATTCATGAAACCGTTTTGATCTAAATCATAATGATTCGTGATACGCGATCCAATTGGAGTGCTTCAGAATAGTGTTTCGAAAAGCTCCATTTCACCCAACACTATGTGTTATTTAAAATCGTTACAAACGATGTCGAAATTCGAAAATGAACGGCTCTTTTAATTTGATCTGGTCTTTGCTAGTGAATTGCTTTAAATGGATGATCGAAGTCATGAGTTTGAATTAATCTGAGCGGTTCCAGCGTAAATGACTCGGGTGATTTGGTTCATCTGTTCCGCTTTTCGCATCTTCAGCCATGTTTTCACAACACTGTCAGTATTAATACTTGCTAAGCTTGATTGTTTTCTGACATGAACCGTAATGTAAAAAAGGTGATGATGTTTTTTTGAATTGCGTGAATTTTGCGTGAAAAGATAGATGCTTATTGACAAAATTAACCACTTATTTCATAGATACATTATCAATACTTCAAGCACTGTTCAAGTACCTAATTAAGTATATTGCTATTTTCAAGGGTTTTCCAGGTCTTTTCAGAAAGTCAAATTCAAGTACTTTAACACCTTGTATGAACCCTGTTTCTTGTTATGTGACATTATGCATTATGTTATTAAAAAAAGATATCATTTCATGTTTATTTTACCAGTATTTATCCAAAAACCTGTTGCATGTAAATGAGTGACGATGCTAAGAAAAACTGGGCTTTCTCTAAAGACGCTACAGAACGACTTCCATCATTGGCTGGGCATAAAGGTTATGGAAGCATATCGCACCTGGGTAATTTAACCTCATTATCCTGGTCCATCATTTTTTAAAACTCAATTTCAGGCACAATGCACGGCTTTCATTTTATCTGGCAGGAATACAATAATACCCATCACTTAAATCTCTCACAGCTAACTGACTTTCCAAAAAAAGAGCTACTGAATTTTCGGAGGGATCACACTCATGTGGAAGGCAATACTGCCCACAAGAAGAGAAATCGTGTTATTTGAATTGAAATTTGTCAAAAAACAGACAAGACATGTATCACTGCTAACATTTTGCATTGAAAGTGGATTCATTAATTTATTTACTGTATATTACACTGCTGCCGCACAGATCTAATATAAACGTGATTTCTTTCCCAGCTGTTTACCTTCACAGACATAACTGACTGCTTTTGTGACTCATGTGTTTTTAACATAAACACGTGTGTATTTGACACTTTAAGTGCCATAAGACATGAAAGAGAACTGTGTGTTTGCTTCGGATGTGTGCGCTCAGAAAACCCTGTATCAAAAGTTTAAACTAATATGGTTTAAAACTCATGATTTCAGCACAATAGACATGATAATCAAAGCCAAACATGTTTTTTAGCAGAATATCTGGCGCACACGCTGTAAAGGCACAGCCCTATTCTGGAAAAGTGGGCGGGGAGCAGCAACTAATTTGCATTTAAAGAGACATGCGCGAAAACAGCATGTTTTTGCTTCCACTCAAAATAGGCATTTTCAAAATGATATAATAAATGATCTGTGGTATTTTGTGCTGAAACATCACAGACACATTTAGGGACACTTGAGACCTACATTACATATTGTAAAAAGTAGCATAATAGGTCTCCTTAAAATATTTTTGCCTGTTTGACAATCTACGTAGTTGAAAATCACTTAAAAGAATAATAGCACACAATTTAATATCTTATATCATGTTCCACTGTATTAATTTACTCTCCCTATTCAGTTTAAAAATTGTAAACCAATTCTCAATAGGATGCATTCTGTCTTTTCTTACCTCCCCTTGATGTTAGGTAGCACTGCACTTCAATAAGATTTCATCAGAACATTTCTGATGAAATCTTAGTACCCTACAGCACTTCTGCCAACACACAGAGCTCTAAGGGGAAAAAAAAGATGTGAAATGATGTTCATTTGGGTGCATTTCAATTTCAAAGGTCCCAATGTTCAGAACAGTGAGTCACAGCACCAGTCTGAATATGTCCTATCAAATAATAGAACAAAAGTAAATTGGATGTCCATGTTCTGCCAATGCATCTGTGGGATAATAACATTATGTGAAAATCATCATTTAAAGGAATAGTTCTTCCAAAAATAAAAAAAACCTGTCATCTTTTATGTGCCACCATGTCGTTCCAAACCTGTGCAACTAGCTTTCTTCTGTGTATTTTTTTTTCCTAAAGTCACTGAAGTTAAAACAACACTGGACACCACTGACTTTCACTGTATGGACAAAAAACAAAAACCCACACATTTTGCGTAAACTATCCCTTTAAGGTGAATATTTAAACCTATTCTTGCAATGGACATTGTTAAGTAATTAAATGGCAAAAAAAGTAATGGGAACAAATGGACGTTTATGTAATATGTAATATCAACAAAATAAAGGATATTTATTTCTAAAGAATCACACCTGGACGATGTAACTTATTACCAGATTTAGCAAAATACGATATTTTAAAGAAAAATATTAGGGCTGTCACTAACGATTATTTTTGGCAATCGAGTAATCAGTTGATTATTCTGACAGTTTAATCGAGTAATTAGATAATTATAATTAATTATTTGTAGTAAAAATAGACCTAAGCGAACAACAGCCTTTAGAATTACTTAAAATACACACATAATAGCAACGAGGCAATAATAAGTAGTTCAAATAAAGTATTAAAAGCAAGTAATCATATGGTTTTATTGAACAAAACTGTTAAAATACATAATGTATTATAAACAATAGCGTTAATTAAGTCAAATTACTGAAGAGGGCGCCAACAGCCTGACGACTGTTTTTAAACGTTACTGCGTGATCTAATCCTTGTTTAATATTGACTAAACAACATTAAATTCAAATGTCCACATAATCTTTAATATTTCTTTACGACAGAAATACTACAGCCACTGTCATTTTTTGAATATATGTGGACATCAAAACATGTAAACACAGAGCGAGGGTTTACACTTTTATTTTGAAATCGCGATAATGCGCCACTTCCGGTATTTTGCCGGTTACTCGACATGGGCAAAATGCAATCGAGGAGGATTGTAATATTTGAATTGAATCGAGGAATCATTACAGCCCTGAAAAATATAAGTCACTGGGGTTTAAAAAAAGTTGTACCCCATTGACATTCATTGTATAACTGCATATTTCATTTCATTGCATAATTAAAATATGCATGCAACAGATAATAGGTTTAATACAGTTAAAAAAATGTATAAAAACAACTGGAATTGAAAATCTTGAGAGCTAAATAATTGACATTCAGCCCCACAGAATCACACTTGAATCAAACACTTTGAGAATCTATTCAATTTATAATAACGCACCTGCACAAAATTTTATATAACCAGATTTATAGGACAAACAAACAACGGATGCACCTGGCGCTTCCATGACAATAAGTAAACAAAAATATCAGGATACAATTTTAGGAGTGGAAAAATAGGTTAGTGTGCTACAGTAATGTAGGTCAGTGCTGCCCTCACCTGCAGTTTTCTGAGTGTGAGCAAAGCCCAAATGACCGACATCTTACTGACAACTGAGGGCCTGAGGAGACGGGGGACAAAACACATCGTTTCATCCGGTTGAAAAGGAGGACTCGGGTCTGCTCATGCCCCCTCACAGGCTTTACAAATGTCATGTATGACGTGATTCAGCTTATTGAGTTACACAGAGCAATGGACTGGCGTCTCGGCCAACATATGAGCTTGAAATTATAGAAATGAATGGTATATTGAAAGGGACTGCTGCACGAGTCTGACCCACATTTCCGCAGTGAATGTATTTACTAAAAAAGCTTGCATCCATCAAGATAAGTGTTTACAGTGCAAACACCTCGGTATAGAAATTATTTGTATGACAAAGTGCTTAGGTTAATGGCAAGACTGCATCCTTGTTGATCAATTACACACACACCTGAGGAATAGACGGCAGACTGATAATTTGTAACATCGAAGAGAAAGGATGATATTAAATCTTAATAAAATTTGAATGAAGCATGAACCGATAAAAATGGTCAATGCAGATAATATGATTAGTTTCATGTTAAAGCTGATAACCAATAAATGCCCAATGTTAAAAAAGTAACATACAGGTCTCCAAAAAAACAATATGAGGGCATAAACACAGTGGGACAAAAGATGACAGAAGCAGCTGACAAACAGGAAGAAAATTGTGATGATTGTGTTGTGAGGTGACAGAATTTAGGTCACATCGCCGCTTTGATTTCTTCGACACTCATGCTGCAAAACACTGCCAGCTCAGACAACGCTGTGAAAATTGGAACAAGTTGAAACTGGGATAAAGGGACACAGGCCTCCGCACAACACATAAGGATGCTTGATCAAATAAGCGAAACCCATCATGGATATTCAGCTGGAGAGTCATCTAACAATTGTGAGAGCTCCACTTCAAAATGAAGCTGATATAGCAACATGCAAAAATATGCAGAGTACGGCATTTTTTATGCATAAAGAACGAGAAATGTAATAGGATCTTAAGAAATAAAAGGTTTATTCGGACCACCAGTGCATTTACATGGAGAGAACGATATATTAGATATATTACAAATATGATTCTCCTTCACTTCTAGAACTCTAATACATTCAATTTCTATGACACAACATATATGACACAACAAGTGTTTGTTTTACATTCAATACTCAAAATTAAAGGACAAACAGGTTGTTATTTAGAAAGAATTACCTGTACCATCCATCTTTTTTTTGGAGGTAACCGATGAGCGTCACCATGCTGGATTCTAACTTTCGTTTGGGTGCTCTAATGTTCCGGTATCGATAAAAAAAAACATTAAAACGGCGTAAAAAAGATTGACTGAATTAATTAAACTGAAACTTTTTTCAGTATAACTATAAAAATGTGCACAGGGTTAAGCGTTGCTGTTGTTGGCGCCACAGTAACAGCAATTAGCTTAAGGAATTTCTTTAAATTATTTGTTTTGCAAAGCAGCAAATTTGTCCGTGTCCGGAGCTGTATGACTTTCATAAATGATAACAAAAGAAAACAAGCATGGCTTGCAGCACTTAAAACAATGTGTGAAAAAATAAAATAATGTGTTGAAATAATGTGTGCTCTTATCAAATCCAGTGAACTTCACCCCAGTCGGGACTCTGAAAATACGACTGGACTTCCGCGTTCAGGAAAAAGGTGGATATAAAAGTCTATAGACCATTTCGCTAGATGTAAACAACACTGGTCCAGAAGCGCTTCCTGTTTTTTTTGTTTTTTATTATTTTTTTTATTTCACATATACAAATACATTTTAAAGGTGCTAATGTAACATTTTCATCCAGTCAAATGTTATGTTGCTTATACTTTTTTGTGAGGTTTGTGTAAAGGTAAAAAAAAAAGAAACAGGAAGTGTATCGGGACCAGTATGTTTACATCTAGCGAAATGGTCTATAGTAGTCAACATTTGAAGTGGATCAAAACCTTTCATCAAAGTTGTCCTAAAACCAAAACAATACCCGTTCTTGTCTTAGGACAACTTTGATGAA